>JAHRHZ010000013.1:712533-733437 GCA_024137785.1 Ginglymostoma cirratum
AAGGGTCTAGGCCCGACATGTCAGCCTTCCTGCTCCTCTGATGCTGCTTGGCCTGCTGTGTTCATCCAGCTCTACACCTTGTTATCTGAGTTGGGAAGCAGACTTTTTTGGCTTTAAATCCATAACCCACCACTTCCTGCAGTTAAAACTATCCCTTGTTCTGATCAATTCCAATTTCTCCAATGTTTGGCCAATTTGATGTATTTCGGAAGTCAGGAATGTGACAATATTTACAGGTAATATCCGTGCATATTCTGGTTTAGCAGTACTATGCTATGGTTTACTAGCAGAGACATTTTCAAGGATAATTTTGTCATCAACGTACATTTATCCAACATCACCCTGCATATAAACACTAAAGATTAAATGCATCGTTGTTGTAATATTGCTAGTTGAACAAAAGACAAATGATATCTGGTAGAGGTCGGTTAACTCAGTTGACCAAATAGCTGGTTTACAATGCAGAGTGATGCCTGTAGCATAGGTTCAATTCCCATACCAGCAGATATTACCATGAAATCTGCACCTTCTTAACTTCACCCCTCACCTGAGGCGTGGTGACCCCTAGGGATAATCAACATGGCTTTGTGCGTGCAAAATCATGTCTCACTAATTTAAATGAATTTTTTGAAGAAGTAACAAAGAGGATTGATGAAGGCAGAGTGGTGAGTGTGATCTATAGGGACTTCAGTAAGGTGTTCAACAAGATTCCACATGGTAGACTGGTTAGCAAGGTTAGATCACATTGAATACAAGGAAAACCAGCCATTTAGATATAGAACTGGCTGGAAGGTGGGAGAGAGAGGGTGGTGGTGGAGGGTTGCTTTTCATACTGGAGGCCTGTTACCAGTGGTATGCTGCAAGGATCAGTGCTGAGTCCATCGATTTTCATCAGTTATATAAATGATGTGGACGTGAACAGTGGAGGTATGCTTAGTAAGTTTGCAGATGACACCAGAGTAAATAGTGTAGTGGACAGCAAAGAGGGTTACCTCAGAGTACAACAGGATCTTCATAAGATGGGCAGATGGAATTTAATTTAGATAAATATGAGGTGCTGCATTTTAGAATGGCACATCAGGGCAGGACTTATACACTTAATAGTAAGGTCCTGGGGAGTGCTGCATGAACAAAGTGACCCTGGAGTGCAGGCTCATAGTTCCTTGAAAGCAGAGTCGCAGGTAGACAGGATAATGAAGAAGGCATTTGGAATGCTTGCCTTTATTGCTCAATGCATTGAGTATAGGAGTTGGGAAGTCATGTTGTGGCTGTACAGGACATTGGTTAGGACACTTTTGGAATACTGTGTTCAAATCTGGTCTCCCTGCTATAAGAAGGATGTTGTGAAACTTGAAATGGTTCAGAAAAGATTTACGAGGATGTTGCCAAGGTTGGAGGGTTTGAGCTACAGGGAGAGGCTGAATAGGCTGAGGCTATTTACCCTAGAGCTTCGGAGGCTGAGGGGTGACTTTGTAGAAGTTTATAAAATCATGAGGGGCATAGATCGGGTGAATATCCAAGGCCTTTTCCCCGGGGTAGTGGAGTCCAAAACTAGAAGGCATAGGTTTAAGGCGAGAGGGGAAAGATTTAAAAGGGACCCAAGGGACAATTTTTTCATGCAGAGGATGGTGTGTGTATGGAATGAGCTGCCAGAGGAGGTGCTGGAGACTGGTATAATTACAACATTTAAAAGATATCCGAATGGGTTTACGAATAGGAAGGACTTATAGGGGCATGGGCCGAATTCTGGAAAATGGGGGCTAGATTAATTTAGGATATCTGGTTGGCATGGATGAGTTGGACCAAAAGGTTTGTTTCCATGCTGTATAACTCTATGACTCTATCACAAGTTGTCTCTTTCCAATGAGAGAATAGCCTCTGGGCCTCCAGAACATTTACTTCTAACATAGAGTCTGACAGATATTTGAACCTCTTCCTTCTGGCTAACAGCCAAAAATTCAGGTATATGGGCTACTGCCAACTGTTGTCAAGGATCCTTCAGTTACTATAGTTACCTGAAACATCCAGGTACTCCAGGTTGGGACACCGTGAAACAACGTCATAGAGTGCTTCATTGGAAATGTTGTAACAACCTGGCACTTCTAGCTGTCGTAGTTCCGGACAGCACTGAGCAATGGTGTAGAGACCCCTGTCTGTAAGCCGCCTGCAGCTTTGAACAATGACTGTTTCCAACATAAGGCATACATTGGGTGTATCCTGACACAATCTTCGGGTCAGAACCCGGAGAGCTCTGTCCACATTCATTGTTTCACCTGTCAGACGAATAGTCCTCCACAATCGAGGGTCCCAGCACAGATTGTACCAGCGACGGCAAACTCGTGCACAACGACACAGTTGGTTGGTAGGAAGGTGTGAAAACATCTGGATCAAGGTTTGGTCTGGTAGCTTGTCTATGAGTGCTTGTTCTTTCTGCAAACTTGATGCTGGCCTGATGGCACACTGGGGTATAAAGAACACTGGCTGGGAGTGAATCATAGCAATGGTCTCTCCTGTAATCGAGGAAGATGATGTGGAGGATCCTTGGCCATTTTGAAAAGACTGTGCATTCTGAGGGCAGATCAGTGCAGGGCTTGGTGTGCTCAATGTCCGCATACTCAAGTCTGAATCTGGAATATATGCAGAAAACCTGTATTAGTGAACAATAAAATTGGGATTACTCTATTTCCAGAGTGCCATCTCTGTCAGCACAACCTCTTGAACAATACTGTTATTTCTTTCTCATGTGCTTATCTACTTGCCTCTTATGTAAATAATCATATGAGTAATCATAAGATATATTTTTAAATGATAAATTTCATTCAACTATATCTGTACTTGTACTTTGTCCAAGGCAATAGCAGCAAATTTACCACTAGTGAGAGTTGATCTACCGCTGTCGCAAGTGCTACTGTTATTTCCTATACTGCTAAGTTTTTTTCATGCTCTTTTCTGAAGTGACTGTGCACCAAATATATGTAGGACAGAATATGATATTATAACAGTGACAACACCAAGCACCCAAGGTAAAATCATCTACTTTGGCAAGTATAGAAATTAATAATACCCACCCAGACTCCAACTAGGCCACCAAGCTCATTAGTAAGAGGCATAAAAATAATCCCTGCCAATAATATTTTGCTGCTGGATCCAGATACCACCAGAAGAAAAGTCCCATTCCCAAAGTGACAGGACTGATAAGCAACATTTGTTGGCAATTCATTGACCCAACTCCCCATTTATCTGGATTCAGTTCCATTACTTCCAACTGAGAGCTCACCAAAAGAGGTTGGAAATGTCCATTGTAGCTGCCACTGGAACACCTGAGTTCAAGTAGAAAGTGCTACAATAACTTATCTCTTATACACACAGTGCATTTAATGCAATAAACATGCCAAGCTTGTTCACAGGAGAATTATAAAGCAAGCTATGAAAAGACAGAATAAGTAAGATGATTAAAACCTTGGTTAAAGAGGTCAGTTTTAAGATGTGCCTTAAAGGAGGAACGAGGTAAAAAAGAAAAAAAGATTTAGGGAAGGTTTTATAGAATGTGGTGTCTAAGCAGCCGAAGGCATGGCCACCAATGGTGGAGTTGTTAAAATTGGAGCAAATAAAGGCATTTGAAGTTAATTGGTCATGAAGTCGGGGCAAAAATATCTTTATGTTGACAATGGTTCTTTATTGATCTTACTATTTTAAATTGTTGCAATGGGAAAAACAAAATGCAAGCCAAATAAATGCAAATAGAGTGTCAAGTTGGACAAGCTCTGACTGGACTTTGGTGGCTAGGTAAGAGGTTGCAAAGACGCGTGGGGGAAACAACTTAAGGAGGATGCCCCTGATGCGCACACCTCCACTTCCTTCCTGCTTTTTAGCCAGTTGGATAAAAAATATATGCCTAGTCAACCACATGATGACATCAGTATTATAACATTTGGGACAGTTGACTTGTTAACAAGCTCAATTGATTTTTTCTTCTTTACAAGTGGCAGGTGGGCTGTAATTTTGGCACTTATCTGCCTATTCTTTCATGGGAACTGGTTTCGGTAGGGTGGTATAAAGTTCGCGGGCTAGCTGCTGGACATATTTCACATGTCTTTTTGCATAAAACATGCTATATTGTGGGTGGGGGAGGTGTAATCTAGCCCAGGAATACAGGCATTTATTCCTAGAAGAATGCTAGATTAGATCTCTTTGCATAGTGATGGTGATGTGATCAAAATTTTGACAATGTTACTGTAAACTGATAGGATATATTGAGAGAAACTGTAAACAAAGAAAAACTAAAGAACTAGAGATGCTGGAAATTCAAGACAAAAACAGAAATTGCAGGAGAAACACAGCAGGTCTGGCAGTATTTGTGGAGGGAAAGCAGAGTTAACGCTTTGGGTCTGTTCTGAAGAAGGGTCACTGGATCCAAAGTGTTAATCCTGCATTCTGTCCACAGATTTCTCCCAGACCTGCTGACTTTATCCAGCAATTTCTGTTTGTATTGAGGGAAACTGATTTGATGAGAGTTTTAGGCCAGGGAGCCATAACCAAACATTACAGCCAGCACTTTCAGGAGTGAAGTGAAGGCTAAAAATGCTAGGAATATTCTACAGGTCTGAAGAGCATTTGTAGAGAGCAACACAGCAGTCTGGGGCTTAACGTCCGACTGGTGGTGGAAACAGGAGTAAACAGGGTGCGAAAATATCAATGTGGCTGGCATGTCAATTGCCTGACCATGTTCTTGCATTGGCCATTTCTGCAGAAGAGAGTTGAGGACCGCAGAGTTACACCCTCCAAGACAGGCAGCCAATCTGGTTTGCTGAATAGTCTTATTAAGTACACTTAAGTATCTGAATCAGTACTGGTTTCTCAATGCATCGAGGAGAATATTTAATTATGTAGAGGCACACTTTCATTGTGAAGTAAAGGAGGCAGCATTCCAAATAGCCCTAAAAGCCCTTCGTACCTGTCTGGTTGTGTGTGCTCTTTGGAAGGATATCATTTTATAATCCCATACCCCCAAAACCCTAAACGATGGCCTGACTGATGTTTGTTTAAATTTTTTAAAAAAGCTGGTGAAAGGCTGGCTTCATCTTGAAGTACACTCTCAAGTACTGAATTTCTATTCCCAGCTGCTGCACTTTGAAGCTGGAATGCCTTTTATTGGCTCTGCAGCTTCAAGAGCACATTTGCCATACCTAATTGGACCCAAAATCTGTCACAATGCAAATTAAAGGGACACCGCCATGAATATCCTGAAGAGTGACTGTATTCCCCCGGCATGTTCAGGACATGGAAACTGTCTAGACTTCTCTCTCCCTCCCTTGAAATGAAAATTCACCCTGTTGACTCTTTCCTACTGCAGACACTCCAGGACTAATAAGCATTTCCAGCATTTTCTTTGGTTATTTCAGATCTCCAGCATCTACAGTGTATTACTTTCGGGATTGAAATTGAGAAAAACGTCTATAATGTAAAAGCTTGTGAAAGTTTATAACTTTTTTCTGCAAAGCTAGTTGATGCTAGGACAGTTGTTAATTTTCGATCTGAGCTTGGCAGATTTTTGTTAAGGGATACTGCATTACAATCATAACCTTACCAGTGTGCAACTTTGTATTAGAGATAATAGGAACTGCAGATGCTGGAGAATCCGAGATAACAAGGTGCAGAGCTTGACGTTTCGGCCTACCCGAAACGTCAAGCTTTCCTGCTCCTGTAATGCTGCTTGGCCTGCTGTGTTCATTCAGCTCTACACCTTATTATCTCAGTGTGCAACTTTCATCATTTGACTTTAATACTTAAGACTTTCATGGATTAAAAATGATTTAACAAAGGACAGTGCTGACCTAAAATGGCTGCTGTGAACATCTGCCAAGCCCAAGCAACTCCTATGGTACATACAAAACTGGCTGCCTCGGAATTATCATTTTACTCATATTCAGTGAGGCATCGGGAAGTTCACTTATCTTGTTTTCCTCACATTTGTATGATAAATGCACATATTGTGAACGGAAAAGTTGTCTACAACTATCCTGCTTGAAATGAAACAATGACACAGACAGTAAAATCCACAAAGGAATAGTGTATCAATAGCAGCCTCTGAGCAAGAAAAGAAAGAAAGTAACATGGATTGATAAAAGAATGGATATTAGAAGCTCTTCTCTGTGTCTGTCAATCTCATTCTCAGAGACTAGTGCTGGTAAAAAAGCAACTCAGAGAAATAAAACTCCCTTCACTGTGAACTCAAGATCAGCAAAATTTGGCAATGCTAAAGAAACAGGACATGGCTAAACAGCTGGACTCAGGTCTTTTCATTCTCACAACCTACTCTGCAACTGCATTTGCCTTTACCTTTCTGTCTGTAAGCGATACCCTTTCCACCAACTCCGTTTCTTTACAAGTTCGTTACGTGTACTTGTGTGTATGTTAGTTGTTGCATTTTTTTTTGTTGGAGAGCATAAGGTAATAAAATTTTATGCTCTTTCACTCAGGAAAATCGTGGAACTGGCTCTCCTTCCTTTTTGATCTAGTTAACTCGTTTAATTGAAGTATGATAACCACATGCTGAAATGCACAAACAGATGAACAGGGGTTAAAAAGAACAGCATTGTAACCCCTCCTAACTTGGTCATAACGATTGAGAAAGGTGGAGTATATGGAGTTAGACAGATGTACATTTCACATGGAGTATAGTAAATAAGATTGAATAGATTACCATGTGGAATTTTGATGTTCTGGCGATAACAGACACCTGGCTCAAGGAAGGGTGAGACTGCATGTTAACTATTCCTAGATAAAAGGTGTTCTGGAGAGATAGTAAAGGAAGGAAAGCAGGAGGGGTGGCAGTACTGGTTAAGGAGGGCATTGTAGTGGTGGAGAAGGAAGATGTCTCAAGAGGGTCCTAGCTTTGAATCAATTTTGTTCAAAATAAGGAACAAAAAAGGGACAATTACATTACTAGGTGTATTCTATTGACCATCAAACTTTGGAAAGAACGTAGAAGAACAAATCTGCAGGGAAATTACAGAGACATGCTAACATGACACAGTAGTGGTGATGGAAGACTTCCAATTATCTAAACATAGACTGGGAGGCTTGTGGTTTATGGGGCAGTGAGGGGCAGGTGTTCCTCGATTGCATGCAGGAGAACATCCTATAACTCAGTCAGAGATAGTAAGAACTGCAGATGCGGCAGTCAGAGATAACACAGTGTGGAGCTGGAGGAACACAGGCAGCATCAAAGGAGCAGGAAAGTTGATTTCTAAAGAAGGGTCCCGACACAAAATGTCAACTTTCCTGCTCCTCTGATGCTGCCTGACCTGCTATGTTCCTCCAGCTCCACATTGTCATACCTTGAACTTCCTATGACAGTATGTTAAACATGTAGTTAGACATGGCTGTTGAAAAGGAGGTGGGACAAGTGAATCAACTGTCTGTTTTGGGAACACTTAGGAGACAGTGATCATCAGATGCAGCATGATGGTGGAGAATGGCATGCAACAATCCAGAGTGAAAAAAATCAATTGGCGAAGAGTGGAATTCAATGGGGCAAGAACAGAACTGGGGAGGATTGAATGGAATGGCTGGTTTGCAGGAAAAAAGAGACACTGAACAATTGGCCACCTTCAAAGTGGATATGGTTTGAGTGCAGTCAAGGTATATTCCTTCAAATGGGAAAGGTAGAACAAACAAATCTAGTGCTCCTGGATGGCAAAGGAGATAGAAATTAAAATGAAGAAGAGAACGTGTGCTTGTGTCAAGTGTCAGCTAGAAAACAAAATAGAGAATGAAGAGGAATATTGAAGGTTCAGAGGGGAGGTGAGGAAACAAATAAGAGAAGCAAAGAGGAATTTTCCAAACAAAAAACTGGCAACCAACATAAAGATGCACCCTAAAGTTTTCAATGGCCATATAAATAATAAAAAGGTGATAAAAAGAGGAGTAGGGCTGATTAGGAATGACAAGGGGATTTACAATTGGAGGCAGCAGGCTTGGCTGAGGTGTTAAATGAATACTTTGCATCTGCCTTTACCAAAGAGAGAGATGCTATCCAGATCATGGTGACAGAACAGGGAACTCAGTTCAGTAAAATGGTTCAACATTGATAGGTCAAAAGTGTTGGACGGACTATGGTTTTTAAAGTTGACAAAGCACTGAGGCCAGATGACATGCGTCCAAGGATTTTGAATGAAAGGTGAGTGGAAATTATGGGGCACTGGCCACAATCTTCTAAACTTGAGGGAGGCTCCAAAAGACAGGAAAATTACAAACATTATGACCTTGTTCCAGAAAGATTATTAGAATAACCTCAGTAATTACAGACTAGTCAATTTAATGTTAGTGGTGGGGAAGTTTCTGGACACAATTATTCAGGATAGAAACAGTAGTTACATGGAAAAATGATTAAGGAGAATTAACCTGGATTTCTAAAGGGGAATCATGTTTAACTATCTTGCTAGAGTATTTGAAAAGGCAACAAAAGCCTCAATGAGGGTAACACCACCAACGTGGTGCACATGAAGTTTCAGAAGGCATCTGATACAGTGCCACACAACAAACTGTGAGGCAAGTTATAGGTCATGGAACAAAAGGGTCAGTAGCAACAAGGCACAAAATTATATTTCTGATGAAGGGTTTAGGCCCGAAACGTCAAGTTTTCCTGCTCCTATGATGCTGCTTGACCTGCTGTGTTCATCCAGCCCCATGCTTGTTATCAAGGCACAAAATTAACTGAATGACAGGCAGAGTAACGGTTAATGGATATTTTTCAGGCTGTAGGAAGGTATGTAGTGGAGTTCCCTAGCGGCACCCTTGCTTTTCCATATATATATATAATATACATATAAATGATCTAGATCTTGATGTGCAATGGGCAACTTCAAAGTTTACAAATGACAAAAAACTAGGAAAAACTGTAAACTGTGAGGACAACAGTGTAGAACTCTAGAAGAACAGTTGTTCTTGAATCTGTTGGTACATGTTTTCAAACTTTTGTATCTTCTGCCCAATGGAAGAGGGTGGAAGACATAATAACCAGTTTGGGAGGGGTCTTCGATTACGTTGGGTGCTTTCCTGAAGCAGCAGCAAGTGTTAATGGAGTCAATGGAAAGAACGTTAGTTCTTGTAATGGACTGGACTGCATTTACAACTCTAAGGGGGTCGCAGAAGCAGACGGACCTTGGTGTAAACATGGATATATCATTAAAAGTGGCAGGACAGGAAAAGACAGCAGTAAGAAAGCATACAGTATCCTCAGGCTTATTAATAGGGGCATAGGATATAAGAACAAGGGGGTGATGTTGAACTTGTACAAGATACTTGTCAGATCTCAGCTGGAGAATTGTGCTCAGTTCTGGGTGACACATTATAGGAAGGATGGGACTGCATTAAAGATAGTGCAGAAGCAGTTTACAAGAATAATTCCAGTGATCAGGGACTTCAGCTATGAGGGCAGATTGAAAAAGTTGAGACTGTTCTCCTTGCAGAGAAGCCTAAGAGGAGATCTGACTGAGATTTTCAAAATCATGAGTGGTCTAAACAGAGTAGATACTGTGAAGCTGTTTCCGTCTGCAAAAGAAAGAATGATAGGGTATAGATTTAAAGTGATGTGCAAATGAAACAAGGGAGATCTGAGAGAAAACTTTTCGCACAGTGAGTTGTTAAAGTGTGGAATGCACTGTCTTCCATATGGTGGAGGCAGATTCAATTGATGCAGTTAAAGAGGCATTGGATAGTTTTTGGACAAAATAATGTGCAGGAGTATGGGGAAAATGAAGGAGATTTGGTAGTAGGTAATGGTGCTGATTTAATGAGTTGGTGCAGTCATGATTACTGAATGGCCTTCTTTTGTGCTGTAAAACTTCTGTGATCAGAATGATCTCATTGAATAGCTAGGAGGGATTAAATAGTCTACTTCTGTTTATAAATCCCTGTATAAATAATATAAATTGCTAATCCATGTAGTTATCTCCCTTGCTGCCACTTTGATAGAAACACAGAAAGACATTACTTGCTCTTGTTTCAAATGTGCTTACAGTACTTCAGACTTAATGGAAAGTTACCATTACAGTAGTTAGCTCAATTTGAGAGTATACAGTTGACTATTGGGTACATCACACTTATTCTTGTTTTTGGGGGTGTAAGTAATATAATTTGCAATTTTACTGAAGACTTTAAGTAGTTCAAGCACTTAAAATGCTTCAGGAATGTTTCTTGTTACTTTTTCTAATGCTGTGTATTCCTCTATTCCTTGCTGTTTTCTCAATGACCCATGTATGGAAAGGAATAATTATGTATGCCTGGCTTTATGATAAATAGGTAAAGTGAGTCATGTAATGAGCTGGAATGAACTCTTGAAGTGGTAGCTGTTACAGTGCTGATCTACAATATGATTTTATAAGGCCAGGTATTACTGCTGCTGCATTACATACGAACGTATAATTGTTTATACATATGGGTGCCTCATAGGTTAGCACTGCTGCCTCACAACACCAGGAACCCGGGTTCAGTTCCGTCCTTGGATGGCTGTGTGGAGTTTTCACATTCTCCCTGTATTTGTGTGGGATATTCCAGATGCTCCGGTTTCCTCACACAGTCCAAAGATATGCAGTTTAGGTGGATTGACCATGCTAAATTGCCCATAATGCCCAGGGATGTGGAGGCTATATGGATTAGCCATGGGAAATGCAGAGTTATGGGATAGGGTGGGTCTGGGAGGAATGCTCTTAGGAGTGCCAGTGTAGACTCGATGGGCCAACTGGCCTGCTTTGACACTGTAGGGATTCTATGATATGAAAAGAAATGAGGAAATGCTGATTCATTGCTGCAAACCCAATGTAAAATGACCCCTGTTTCTACATACACCCGAAAGAAGTATCTATCTTTCCATTTATGTGAGCAGCATGCTTTGTGGTAAGGGTTCAAATCATTTCATGGTCATATATTTAACAACATGCAACGTGCAAGAAGTGAACAAAATAAATTCCTTTTTGAAACAAATACAGGAGCTACTAACTTTTGATCTTGTCATCTTCTGAGGTTATCAACTGCACACGCACCGTGCAATTAAGTTCAGTGTAGCTTTGGTATTCCCCCATTTCCCTAAAGGCCCCTAATATTCTTACAGCACCTCCATCAGCTGTGAATTGGATAAAGAGTACATTAGTGCAGCTACACTGCAAAAAAGTGAACATTTTATTCTATCCTAACTTGTATATCAGTACCCTTAGCACTACTAATTAAAAAAGCCCTTCCAACTCACCATAAACAACATCTTTGCAATAGCAAACAACACATACTTATGGGTGGATTTGCCTCTTCACGTTATGCCAGGTCTACAAAGCTTCCATGGAATTTCAAAAGCTGTGTTTATTAGGTAAATAGCCAGTTAATCTGTTTTAGGTGATAGTAGCTAAATAGGTAAATGTTGATTAGAATTCAGGGGCTCATGGTAGCGTGCCTATCTGTGGTCCAGGAGGCCTGGCTTCAAGTCCTACATGCTCCCAGAGGTGTATCAGAACAGGTTGGTTGAAAATGTCTGCAAAGCATTATAATAGCAAGGCTCTAGTAGAACGTAGGGATGCTTGTGCTGCAGTTGTAGTGACCCATAATTCTGAACTGGGAGGCCTAGGTTGAAGGCCCATCAATAGACATTGATCCCTCCATCAGTCAAAAACATTTCTTCCTGTCTACCCTATCAATGCCCCTCATAATTTCATCTGATATACCCTGCTATTTCTACTCTGATTAGCACATGGCACATGTAGCAATCCTGAGACCTCTACTTCTGAGGACCTTGATGTGGAGGTGCCGGTGTTGGACTGGGGTGGACAAGATCAGAAATCACACGACACCAGGTCATAGTCCAACAGGTTTATGTGAAAACACAAGCTTTCGGGGTCTTACTCCTAAGCAAACGTAAGATGCTGTTAAATTGATTAATATGTATATGTAAATCCTCAAATTCCTTTGAAGTCACTGTCCTGAGAGGACAGACACCTGAAGGTGCTGAAGGACACCCTCATAAGAACAGGATACAATGCTCAACTCATTGATCGTAATGACCTCCTCAGAAGACAGAAGCGGAATGCGCCTGATAGGGCACCCTTCATCATCCAGTATTTCCAGGCAGCGGAGGAACTACGCCATGTTCTTTGCAGCCTTCAACACATTATCAAGCACCTTGCCAAGATCTTCCCCACACCTGCACTTCTTGCCTTCAAACAACCACCAAACCTTAAACAGGCCATCGTTCGCAGCAAACTACCCAGCCTCCAGGACAACATTGACCACAACACTATACAACCCTGTCATGGCAATCTCTGCAAGGCATGTCAGATCTTCGACATGGACACTACCATCACACTAGTGAATTCTAATTAGTGAATCACACTAATAAATTCTGTGTCTGACACTACCTTTTATAACCTATGTCATTTGCGTCACAACATTTCTGAACAGGTTGATTTAGAAATATATTTTGAGCAGGGCTCTTAATGGCACATTAGTAGTGTCCCTTCCTCTGAGCCAGAAGACCCATGTTCAAGTCCCACCTGCTCCAGAGGTATGTAATAGTGTCTCCGTACAGTTGGTTAGAAAATATCTTGAGCAAAACGCGTGTTTCTATAGCAGTTAGTATCCATGGGGATAGAAGACATAGGTTTAATTCCCTGATGGGGAGTGGCTGATTGCTGTGTGTAAATATGGTTGCATTTTAGGCACACTTGTGGTGCAATGTTAGTGTCTCTACCTCTGAGTCAAAAGGCTTGGCTTCAAGTCCTACTTGCTCCAGAGGTGGAATAAAATTGGTACAGGTTAATTAGAAATATCTTGAGCAGAACTCACGTGATCTTCTTTAAAGAGTGCCATTTGACATGTTCACCTGACAGACAGACATAATCTCAGTTGAACATCTTAACTGGCAATAATGCAACACTCCATCAGTACCACACTGAAGTGTAATCTTTTAATTTGTGCTTATGCTTCAGGATTGGATTTAAAACCATAACATTTCACCTGGACATTGTTTAGAGAATCAAATTTGTTATTACTGTCAAAATATTCTCAGCATCAAAAACAGAAATTGCTGGAGAAACTGAGCAGGTCTGGCAGCATCTGTGGAGAGAAAACAGAGTTAACATTTTGGGTCCAGTGACCTTCTTCACTTCTGAAGAGTCACTGAACCTGAAATATTAATTCTGCTTTCTCTCCACAGATGCTGCCAGATCTGCTCAGTTTCTCCAGCAATTTCTGTTTCTATTTCAGAGTTCTACCATCTGCAGTGTAGGTTTATTTAAGTGGTCTGAGCAATTTTGTTTGCAACACATACCCCCTCCTTAAAAATGCTTCACAGACCCATTTCCACTCAAGTATTTTTCAATCTAAAGATTAGCTATACAGTTAAATATATGGAAATATTACTTCTATTTTATTTAAAGAGATAATTATTGCTAGTGATGAATAATTAAGATCTGGAGATATCTTCGACAGCTCATGTGTATGCCATGGCGAATGCCCAGTCTGCCTCAGTACTTTGTTTTTATTTAGTCATTGCTGAAAATCCAGCTCTGCATAATTAAATCATACTAAAATGGGACCAACATTTTCAGTGTTGCAGAAAAATCATTCCAGTGGCACAACAGCCAACATGATACTGCTTTGTGTACTTTCAACAGGGACAACTAGATAGTAATTTTGAGCAGAAATCCTGTCTGACTTTATTTTACCTTTCCAACAGATACAGGAGGCAATCTTACTGCTGTGGGATGCAAGAGCTAGTCCCACGATTTAAATTAGGTCCCCAGACTAATATCACATTGGGTTTGTTCATTTACACACAATCGATTGGGTGAGATCCTTGCATTTGCTAGAGATTTAAATACATTGCAACCCTGTCTGGGAACCCTAAACTAAAATAATCACGCACCTTAAACAACCCTCAAATAAAGAAATCACCAGTAAGATTACACGTTTTAGCTTTTACTTTAATATAAATCAGAACCCACAAGCAAATTTTAGTCAGTATGAATTATGAAAGTAAACTAAATGTTACACATAAAATATTAAATATAATAAAGACTACTTCACAAAATTACAAGTATTCATTACACTCCCTGGACAGATGTGACACGTTATGCAATCTCACATTCTTTCCCAACTCATCCTTGGAACATAGGAACCTCATTTACCTCACTCAATAGATTTGACCTTTGAATCATTTCTAACAGCAGCTTCACTGCACCCAAGTCTCCTGGACTGTTGTTCCAATAATGACACACTTCTGCAAAACCTCCTGTGCAATGTTCACAACTATCTTTATGGCAAGATTGGATTCCCCCAAGACTCTTCATCTGTTGATTTTAATAAATCTCAATAAATAATCTGGTCAGCTGTGGCTAAACTGAAGCAAAGCTGTAGCATTTCACAATGTCTGCTCTAAACTTTTCTTAAGGTTTCTGTACCTTTTAACTATATATTACACACAACTTATAAATGTGCTTCTCTATTCTTTCCCTACCGCAGTATTTGTCTTTTGCTCTCATTTGTGTTTGTCTAGCAATTTCAATCTCAGCTCCCAAGCTGGCGGTACTTTTCCAGGTTAGGGATCACCAGGTCACATGAATAAATATTTCTTGTTGTTCAAGAAAATTACAGGTGATCCCTTTGCAATTGATATAAACACCTAAATAATTTTCAAGCAATCCTGAAAACAATTACGGATTCCATGGACATTTTAAAGGAATTACAAATGTCCTTAACAATAGTTCTTCCAAGTCAAATGTCATATTTCTCCTCTGCCTGGTTGGGGAAAGCAAACAAAGTACAGTAAAGTATTTTTACAGCAGTGTTTGAAGTACAGCAAGTTCTTAACATCATAAACAGTTGGTATATTACATGCTATGCTAGTAGCAACTATGACATATGTTAGTTCTAATAACCAAACATCTTTTCGTCCTTCATAATTAATTTGCTAGCCTCCCTAGATAAACATGGGGACTCTCTAACCTTGACAAAGAGATTAGTTTTTCATAACACCATAAGACCACAGGTATAGGAAACAAAGTCAGCTATTTGGCCCTTGAGTCTGATCCATCATCCAATGAGTTTATAACTGATTTGATAATCTTTAACTCTATTTCCCTGTCTTATCCCCACAATTCTTGATTCTCCGAATGATTAAAACTCTGTCCATCTCAGCCTTGAATACACAACCTCTACAGCTCTATGCAGTAAAAAATTCCACATATTAATTACCATTTGAGAGAATAACTATCACATCATATCCACTTTAAATAGACTGAGATTATGCCCTCTGGTCCTAGACTCCCCCACAAGGAGAAACAACCTCATTATCAATCCTGTCCCTACCTTGTTTAATCAAAGAATCTTAAGGTCTCCAAGATTGTATCAGAGATAAAAGGTACTGCAGATGCTGGAGAATCCGAGACAACAAGCATGGGGCTGGATGAACACAGCAGGTCAAGCAGCATCATAGGAGCAGGAAAACTTGACGTTTCGGGCCGAAACCCTTCATCAGAAATGGGGGAGGGGAAGAGGGTTCTGAAATAAATAGGGAGAGGGGGGAGGCGGATAGAGGATGGATAGAGGAGAGGATAGGTGGAGAGGAGGCAGACAAGTCGAAGAGGCGGGGATGGAGCCAGTAAAGGTGAGTGTAGGTAGCGGGGTGGGGAGGAGATAGGTCAGTCCAGGGAGGACGGACAGTCAAGGGGGCGGGATGATGTTAATAGATAGGAGATGGGGGTGTGGCTTGAGGTGAGAGGAAAAACAGGTTAGGGAGGTGGAGATGAGCTGGGCTGGTTTTGGGATGCGGTTGGGGGCCTCCTACCCTCCCTCGACCTCTTCATCTCCAACTGCCGTCGAGACATCAATCGTCTCAACCTCTCTACCCCTCTCAAACACTCCAACCTCTCCCCCGCAGAACGTGCAGCCCTCTGCTCCCTCCGCTCCAATCCCAACCTCACCATAAAACCCGCGGACAAGGGAGGGGCAGTCGTAGTATGGCGCACTGACCTCTACATTGCTGAGGCCAGGCGCCAACTCTCTGACACCTCCTCCTACCGCCCCCTAGATCATGACCCCACCCCCGAGCACCAAACCATCATCTCCCAAACCATCCACAACCTCATCACCTCAGGTGACCTCCCACCCACCGCCTCCAACCTCATCGTTCCCCAACCCCGCACTGCCCGCTTCTATCTCCTCCCCAAAATCCACAAACCTGAATGCCCTGGTCGACGCATTGTCTCCGCCTGCTCCTGCCCCACCGAACTCATCTCCACCTACCTAGACTCCATTTTCACCCCCTTGGTCCAGGAACTCCCTACCTACGTCCGTGACACCACCCACGCCCTCCACCTCCTCCAGAACTTCCAATTCCCCGGTCCCCAACACCTCATTTTTACTATGGACGTCCAGTCCCTATACACCTGTATTCCCCATGCTGATGGCCTAAAGGCCCTCCGCTTCTTCCTGTCCCGCAGAACTGACCAATCCCCCTCCACCGACACCCTCAACCGCTTAGCCAAACTCGTCCTCACCCTCAACAACTTTTCTTTCAATTCATCCCACTTCCTACAGACAAAGGGGGTGGCCATGGGTACCCACATGGGCCCAAGCTATGCCTGCCTCTTTGTAGGTTACGTGGAACAATCCCTCTTCCGTACCTACACTGGCCCTAAACCCCACCTCTTCCTCCGTTACATTGATGACTGCATCGGCGCCGCCTCGTGCTCCCACGAGGAGCTCGAACAGTTCATCCACTTCACCAACACCTTGACCCCAACCTGAAGTTCACCTGGACCATCTCCAACACTTCTCTCTCCTTCCTGGACCTCTCTGTCTCCATCTCGAGCAACCACCTAGAAACAGATGTCCATTTCAAGCCCACTGACTCCCACAGCCACCTGGAATACACCTCCTCCCACCCACCCTCCTGCAAAAATGCCATCCCCTATTCCCAATTCCTTCGCCTCCGCCGCATCTGCTCCCAGGATGAGACATTCCACTCCCATACATCTCAAATGTCCTCATTCTTCAAGGACCGCAACCTCCCCCCCACAGTGGTCGAGAACGCCCTCGACCGTGTCTCCCGCATTTCCCGGAACACATCCCTCACGCCCCGTCCCCGCAATAATAACCAAAAAAGAATCCCCCTCGTCCTCACATACCACCCCACCAACCTCCGGATCCAACGCATCATCCTCCGACACTTCCGCCATCTGCAATCAGACCCCACCACCAAAGACATTTTTCCCTCCCCACCCTTATCTGCCTTCCAGAGGGACCACTCCCTCCGCGACTCC
This sequence comes from Ginglymostoma cirratum, assembly GCA_024137785.1. Lineage (NCBI taxonomy): Eukaryota > Metazoa > Chordata > Chondrichthyes > Orectolobiformes > Ginglymostomatidae > Ginglymostoma > Ginglymostoma cirratum. The sequence continues at coordinate 729,843 of JAHRHZ010000013.1, forward strand.
CTTGTCCGCTCCACACTCCCCTCCAGCCCCACCACACCCGCCACTTTTCCTTGTAACCGCAGCAAGTGCTACACCTGCCCCCACACCTCCCCCCTCACCCCAATCCCAGGCCCCAAGAAGACTTTCCACATCAGGCAGATGTTCACCTGCACATCTGCCAATGTGGTATACTGCATCCGCTGTACCCGTTGTGGCTTCCTCTATATCGGGGAAACCAAGCGGAGGCTTGGGGACCGCTTTGCAGAACACCTGCGCTCAGTTCGCAACAAACAACTGCACCTCCCAGTCGCGAACCATTTCAACTCCCCCTCCCATTCCTCAGATGACATGTCCATCCTTGGCCTCCTGCAATGCCACAGTGATGCCACCTGAAGGCTGCAGGAACAGCAAATCATATTCAGCCTGGGAACCCTGCAGCCCAATGGTATCAATGGGGATTTCACAAGCTTCAAAATCTCCCCTCCCCCAACCGCATCCCAAAACCAGCCCAGCTCATCTCCACCTCCCTAACCTGTTTTTCCTCTCACCTCAAGCCACACCCCCATCTCCTATCTACTAACATCATCCCGTCCCCTTGACCTGTCCGTCCTCCCTGGACTGACCTATCTCCTCCCCAACCTCCTACCTACACTCACCTTTACTGGCTCCATCCCCGCCTCTTCGACTTGTCTGCCTCCTCTCCACCTATCCTCTCCTCTATCCATCCTCTATCCGCCTCCCCCTCTCTCCCTATTTATTTCAGAACCCTCTTCCCCTCCCCCATTTCTGATGAAGGGTTTAGGCCCGAAACGTCAAGTTTTCCTGCTCCTATGATGCTGCTTGACCTGCTGTGTTCATCCAGCCCCATGCTTGTTATCTTAAGGTCTCCTCTCATTTTTCTAATCTTCAATGAGCATGAGCCCAAACTATTCAACCTCTCTTCCTAGAAAGATCCCTCCATTACCAGAATCAATTTAGTGTACTTTCTCTGGATTGCATCCAATGTCAGTATATCTTTTAGAGTCATGGAAATATATAGGACGGAAACAGAGCCTATGTTCCAATTCGTCCATGCCGACCAGATATCATATATAAATCTAGTCCCATTTGCCAACATTTGGTCCATTTCCCTCTACATCCTTCCTTTTCAAATACACATTCAGATGCCTTTTAAATGTTGTAATCGTACCTGCCTCCAACACATTCTCTGGCAGCTCATTCCATACATGCACCACCCTCTGCGTGAAAATGTTGCCTCTTAGGTCGCTTTTATATCTTTCCCGTCTCAACTTAAACTTATGCATTCTAGTTTTGGACTCCCCCACCTCATGGAAAAAGACATTGCCTATTTACCCTATCTCTGCCCCTCATGATTTTATAAACATCTATAAGGTCACCCCTCAGCTTCCGATGTTCCAGGGAAAATAGCCCCAGCCTATTCAGCCTATCCCTATAACTCAAACCCCCCAACCTTGGGAATGTCCTCATAAATCTTTTCTGAACCATTCTAGTTTTCACAACATCCTTCCTATAGGAGGGAGACCAGAATTGCAAATACTCCAAACGTTGCTGAACCGATGTCCTGTATAGACGCAACATGCCCTTCCAACTCCTATACTCAATGTACTGATCAATAGAGGCAAGCATACCAAAAGCCTTATTCAGTATCTTGTCTACCTGCAACCCAACTTTCAAGGAACTATGAACCTACCATCCAAGATCTCTTTGTTCAGCAACACTCCCCAGGGCCTTACCATTACATGTATAAGTCCTGCTCTGATTTGCCTTTCCAAAATGCAGCACCTCACATTTATCTAAATTAAACTCCATTTATCACTCCTGGTGCATTGGCCCACCTTATCAAGATCCCGTTGTACTCTGAGGTACCCTTCTTCGCTGTCCACCACACCTCCAATTTTCTTAGATAAGGGGATCAAAACTGTTCACAATATTCCAGCTGTGATCCAATTAGTGCATTGTACAGTTTTAGAAATATTTACTATTTTAATACTTAATTTGCTTTGTTGATGGAGTTCTGGTTGGAATGCCAGGTCTCCAGGAATTCCCTGACGTGGCTCTGTTTGGCTTGTGCTATTATGGATGTGTTGTCCCAGTTGAATTTGTGTCCTTCTTTGTCCATGTGCATTCAGACCAGTGAGAACTGGTTGTGTCTCTTGGTGGCTAGTTAATGTTTGTGTATCCTTATTATTAATTTTCTTCCAGTTTGGCCTCTGTAATGTTTCTCATAGTCCTTGCATGGTATTTTGTATATTATGCTAGTTTTATTGGTTGTGGGTATGGTATCCTTTATGTTTGTCAGTACCTGTCGTAGGGTAGTTGTTGGTTTGTGGGCTACCCTGATACCTGGGGGTCTGAGTAGTCTTGTGGTCATCTCTGATGTATGGTAAGGTGACTAATGTGTCTGGCCATGTTGTGTCTTCTTGTTGTGGTCTGTCATGGAGGTAACAGCATATTGTGCTCTTTGGGTATCCTCTATCCATGCTAATATACTACCTCAAAACCATGGGCTCTTTTTGCATTGCCGTAGGCAGGGCACCTTGCCAAACATCTTTTGGAAATCCAACTATATTACTGGTTCCCCTTTATCCTGCTTGTTACCTCCTCAAAGGACTAAAATAATTCACAGGAGCTAAATTCTTCTACAAGCTGGATGACAAACATGAATACTTGTCAGTTAATTTTGTAAAGGAATCTCAGGAAATCACTACTATCAGAACACTGTTTGAATGATATTGCTTCCAGTGACTATATTTCAGCCTGTCAGCCATGTGCATCCTGCAAGACAGCAGACCAGTTGTGTCCAAATCCAAAAGTCTATTGCAAACACAATCCAGCTGTTCCAACACTGTGTGTGAATCACTTGTTCTGGTATTCAGCATCACCTGTTTGGAAAGCAATTCACAAGCCATTGGAGATTACTTGGGACAAGTAAAGATTTATTCACTAAAAAACTAAATACTTTATCTTAGTCATGACTACTTTTACATATTTCCAGTTGTCATACTGTTAAAGGACACGTCAAATGCATCCATGGTAGACTGAAAGAGTGCAAGATATCTGGTCTATTCAATACGTGATTCTACCTAATGATGGATCACAACTTGCAGAGAAATCTTTAGGGATATGGCTGCAAAATGGAGCATAAACCATGAGATAGTCTCACCTCATTGTCCCAAATCCAACAGTCTCACTAAGTGAATGATTTGCAATATTAGAGCATAGGAACAGGAATAGGCCATTCAGCCCCTCAACCCTGTTCTACCATTCAATGAGATCATGGCTGATCTGTAGCTTAACTCCACATACCTGCCTTTGGCCCAAATTCCTTAATTCCTTTACTTAGCAAAAGTTTATCTATCTCAGATTTAAAATTAACAACTGATCGAGCATCCAATGTTTCAGAGATAGCAGGTACTGCAGATGCTGGAGAATCTGAGATAACAAGGTGTAGAGCTGGATGAACACAGTAGGCCAAGCAGCATCAGAGAAGCAGGAAGGCTGATGTTTTGGGCCTAGACCCTTCTTCAGAAATCAGAATTTCTTCAGAAATTTCTGAAGAAGGGTCTAGGCCCGAAACGTCAGCCTTCCTGCTCCT
>JAHRHZ010000013.1:738437-759517 GCA_024137785.1 Ginglymostoma cirratum
ATGCTTGTTATCTCGGATTCTCCAGCATCTGCAGTACCTTTTATCTCAGATGAAGTAGACCAGGTTGGAGGATGTACAGCTGAACCCCTGTCGGATATGGGAAGTTTGTTTTGGGCCTCAGATGGAGGTGAGAGGGGAGTTGTAGGGGCATGTGTAGCCCCTCCTGCGGTTGTAGGGAAAGATGCCAGGTGTGGTGGGGTTGGTGGGGAGTGTGGAGTGGATGAGGGAGTTGCGGAGTAAGCGGTTTCTATGAAAGGCAGATGGGGCGGGGAGGGAAATACCTCTTTTGTGGTGGGATTGGATTGTAGGTTGCAGAAATGGCAGAGGATGATGTGCTGGATGCAGAGGTTGGTTGGGTAAGCCTGAAACATTGGCTGTCCTGCCCCTCTGATGCTGCCTGACCTGCTGTGTTCCTCCAGCTCCACAATGTATTAGGATAAGTAACAAACACCTGCCTTGGCAACAATGCCTACATCCATGAAAGAACAGATGAATACAATTATTATACCCCCTCGTATATATAGCATCTGAAGGATAGTTGGGGCAATACTGGAGAATACAACATCTCACTCACAGTTATCAAGGAACATTAATGGGCTGCCATCTATCTTTTGCATGTAGTAACACTTTGTGGCATCTTCAGTGAAGATCTGACTTACATTAGCTATGGGCACTTAGGAAACATCCCTGATGAATTCCCCCACTCATGCTGTGAAGGCTTCCTATCTAAACATGCAAGATGCAGTTATGTCTGGCTTCAACTCACTTGGAGAATGACAATATCCAGTTACCAAAAGGAGATCCCAAATGCCTTGGATAGCCAGATTTAGCCATCATGATCCAAAATAATTAATTTGTTATGTGTAAATTTTTTGTCACATGACTCAATTTGCTTGGTTGGTGACTGTGCTTAGAAATAGGGAATCTGAATGTTGCCAGGATTGAGCTGGACAAATGGTATAATTAAAGGAATCGGGGCTAGCGGTGATAGAAAACAGGGCAGGACACTGGATTTTTTTCAGAGGGTGAGAGAACATAGTTGTTAGATCCCTCCTCTAGCCTGATGTAAATGTATTTTCCCCTTGGTTCCTCACCTCATCTAGCAAGAATTGAAGCTACATAAATACTGATGCCTACAAATGACCTGTCCCGAGAGATATTAGAGATAATAAGAACCGCTGATGCTGGAGTCTGAGATAACACAGTGTGGAGCTGGAGGAATACAGCAGGCCAGGCAGCATCAGAGGAGCAGGAAAGCTGACCTTTCGGGTTGGGACCCTTCTTCAGAAAACACTGTGTTATCCGAGAGATATTACATGGGTGAACGGTATAATTATTGGCACACTGGCATTTCTATTTTATTATACTTATGGGGGTGGGGGCATGTACTTGTGGGTTATTGAAACAGATTTTCTTGACAGTAGAATTGTATGCAAAGGACAGGTATCGTTATTAAGAGATGTAAAAATGATGTGCTCAGATGGCTGAGATGCAATCAGAGTCAGAGTAATTTGTAGCACAAAAGGAGGTTATTCAACCATTGAGTCCATGCTAGGCACTTTGTGAAGCAAGCCAGTTGGTCTCACGCCCCCACTCGATGTCTGTGGATTTGCAGGTTTATTTATTTCTAAAGTATAGCTAATTTAGTTACTGACTGTTTTCACTTCAACAACCAAGGTCATTATCACTGGATGTATCAAAATAACCTCTCATTCGCATTTCTGTTGCATCACTAGCCTAAAACCTTAAATCTGTGTGCCCAAGTCTTTGTATTTTCAGCTAATAGGGACGGTTTTCCCTTATTTAACCTATCCAAGCCTGTACACTACAGATCTTGTACACTTCTATCAAATTTCCCCTAAATCTATTTTGCTGCAAGGAAAACAACATGGCTTAAGTGAATTTGTATCTAAAATTCCCCATCCCTGGAATTGTTCTGATAGATTGCGTCATAAATTTCTGAACGTCATGAATGGAATGTTTCCAATATTCTACATAGTCTACTTTATTAATTCTATTTAATACACATTTCTGTCACACAGTTCAAAAATTCCTTGAAATAAAACTGGCAACAGTTATGGCCTCACTGACTTGCAGTCAAGCATATTATTAGCTTTGTTTCCAGGTTATTAATTAACTATTTGAATTAATTCCATAGATCAGACATAAAAGTATTTTGCCTTCTCTGCAAGAATCACAATTAATCCACAAGATAGAGTCTCCAGAAGCTTGACATATTGCTACCAGCATAAAACCATTGGTATTTTAAGTTTTATTTTCAGTGTCCTGCCAATGTAACTGGATATCTGGATCTGAAGTATTAAAATTTGAAAGACTGCGTTGCTACGGGGAAAATTAGTGTTTTTGTTTAACTGCTACAGATGTTTTAAATCAATTCCTAATTCTATTTTACAAAAGATTAGATCTGTCTGCTTGAATATGACAGTGACTGACACATTTTAATGCAATCATACGTGTGCACCTTAATACAAGGTGAACACCTGTCCCAACAGAAATATAGAACTGAAGATAGAGATACCAAAGTGTAGAGCTGGATGAACACAGCAGGCTAAACAGCACCAGAGGAGCAGGAAAGCTGACCCTTTCGGGTCTGGACCCTTCTTCAGTGGCTCAGTGTGCAGCATAGTGGCTCAGTGGTTAGCAATGCTGCCTCATAGCACCACAGACCTGGGCTTGATTCCACCCTTGGGCAACTGTTTGGGTGGAGTTTGTACATTCTCCCCGTGTCTGCGTGGGTCTCCTCTGGGTGCTCTGGTTTCCTCCCACAGTCCAAAGTGTGCAGATTAGGTGAATTGGCCATGCTAAATTGTCCATAGTGTTCAGGGATGTGTAGATCAGGTGGGTCACAGGAGTGTGGGTCTGAGTGGGATGCTCTGAGGTTTGGTATGGACTTGTTGGGCTGAAGGGCCTGTTTCCACACTGCAGGGATTCTATGATACAATTTATTTCAACTTATTTGCATGTTACTTTGGAAGAGTTTTGAAAAGCACACTGTCCAGGAACTGGACATATAGAGGCAACAGGACTGCCCAGTACATTCTGCAGATGATCCATTTGGCAATATTTATTTGACATGACAGATTGATATAATTTTATTTTATTATGTTTCATGAGCATGATGATCAAGAAGGCAATATCTTCACTGTCCATCTGCATATAAAATCTTCATCGCAGTAAGGCAGTATTCAAGTATTTTGTTGTTCTGATCATAGAAGCCCTACAGTGTGGAAGCAGGCTATTTGGCACATTGAGTCACTCCGAGCCTCCAAAGAGCATCCCACGCATACCCACACCCCTACCCCATCCCTGTAATCCTGCATTCACCTGATCATGCGTGGCACCAGTAGCACATTGGTTAGCACTGCTGCCTCACAGTGTAAAGATGCTGGGTTTGATTTCAGGCTTGGGAAACTGTCTCTGTGTACTTTGCATATGCTCCTTGTGTCTGCATGGGTTTCAACTGGTCCTATGGTTTCCTCCCTCAGTCCAAAGATGTGCAAATTAGTTGGATTGGCCATGCTAAATTACTCCATAATATCCAGGGATGTGCTCATTAGGTGCATTAATAATGGTAAATGTGGGTTTACAGGGATAGGGTGATGGGATGGGTCTGGGTGGGATGGTCTTCAGAGGGATGGTGTATATTTCAAATAGCCAAATGGCCTCTTAATGCACTGTAAGGATTCTGCGATAAAGAAAGATTATGGAAGGAGAATTTTTTAAAGAAGTCCTCTGAACAGATGCATGTGAGCAGACATTAAATGAAGATATATGGCCCAAATGCTCTGAGTTATCCTATAAATATCACGAGAGTAAACTCCTAAAGATAGCAGGGCTTTCCCAGACCTGCTTTCCAGACTTTACATTCCATAAATTTAGCAGATCATAACTTAATACAAGGGTAGTTAGTGTCAAACATCTTATTTTTGTTGGATACAATCACCATTTAAGGGTCCAATCTCAGGCTTCCTTTTTAAGATTGCAAATGACACAGAGGTCACCTGGTATGTGATCCCACTTATAGTGTGAGCTTTCCCATGCATAGACCACCCACAGCCTTCATTTCTAGCTGCAGTGTCAGGTCCATTGTTTTAATCAGGAAATATTTTAAGAGGAAAATGTGAAATAGAAAGTAACATAACATCAAGATCCTTAATATAGTATACACCCCAAAAGAAAGTCGCAAAAATATTTGCTTTGAAATATTTCATTGTGAAGCACTGGATTACAGATATATTCAGGGTTACAATTCTGCTTAAACAGGCAGATTTAAGGTGGTTTTTAAAATCCTCTCAGGGTCTATACCTATATTGTCCTGTGCCAATTATTTGCAAGAGCTAAGAAATCAGTGCAATTTTGTGCAAAAGGGGACCATTTAGCCCATGGCATCTCATCTGCTTTCAAAAAGCAATCCAATTAATTCCACTCTCCCATTTTTCCCCAACATCCAAGTCCATTTTGAAGGCCAATTGTTGAATCTGTTTTCACCAATCTATCAGGCAGAATGTTTCAAATCCTAATCGCTTACTGAATTAGGAAAATTCATACATTCCCTCTGATTTTTCCACCAATCACACTTTACAAAAGTTTTGCTTTAGATTACTGTATCTAGCTCTCCATGATGCTAAACAATTCTATAAAATCCCCTTTTAGCCTTAGAACATTGAACATTGAACAGTACAGCACAGTACAGGGCCTTAAACCCATGATGTTGCGCTGAACGATTATCCTACGATTATCCTACCGATTATCAATCTACCCTGCATACTCTACATTTTACTATCCTCCATGTGCCTATCCAAGAGTCACTTAAAAGTCTCTAAAGTATCTGACTCCACTACCACGGCCGGCAGCACATTCCACACGCCCACCACTCTCTGTGTAAAGAACCTATACCTTCCTCCAGTCACCTTAAAATTATGCCCCCTCATAATAGTCATTTTTGCCCTGGGAAAAAGTCTCTGACTATCCACTCTATCTATGCCTCTCATCATCTTGTACGCCCCTATCAAGTCATCTCTCATCATTCTTTGCTCCAATGAATGCAGCCCCATCTCCCTCAACCTTTCCTCAGAAGACCTGCCATCCAGTCCAGGCAGCATCCTGGTAAATCTCCTCTGCACCCTCTCTAAAGCTTCCACATCTTTCCTATAATGAGGTGACCAGAACTGAACACAATATTCCAAGTGTGGTCTAACCAGAGTTTTACAGAGCTGCAGCATAACCTCCCGGCTCTTAAACTCAATTCCCCTGCCAATGAAAGCCAACACACCCTACGCATTCTTTATAACCCTATCAACTTGGGTAGCAACTTTGAGGGATCTATGGACGTAGACCTCAAGATCCCTCTGTTCCTCCACAGAGCCGGGAATCCTGCCATTAACCCTGTATTCTGCACTCAAATTCGACCTTCCAAAATGAATCACTTCACACTTTTCTGGGTTGAATCCCATCTGCCACTTCTTTGCCCAGCTCTGCATCCTGTCAATGTCCCATTGCAACCTACAACAGCCCTCCATGCTGTCCACAACTCCATCAACCTTCGTGTCATCGGCAAACTTATTAACCTACCCTTCCACTTCCTTATCCAAGTCATTTATAAGGATCACAAAGAGCAGAGGTCCCAGAACAGATCCCTGCAGAACACCACGGGTCACCGAGCTCCAGGCTGAGTTTACTACCACCCTCTGTCTTCTAATGGACAGTCATTTTTGTATCCAGACAGCCAAATTTCCCTGAATCCCATGCCTCTTTACTTTCTGAATGAGCCTACCATGTGGAACCTCATCAAATGCCTTGCTAAAATGTGTTTTGTCCTATCCTCAAAGAATTCAATAAGGCTTATGAAACATGATCGGCCCCTTACAAAACCAAGCTGACTATTTCTAATCAAACTGTGTTTTTCCAAATAATCATAAATACTATCTCTCAGAATCCTCTCCAATAATTTGCCCACCACCGAAGTAAGATCAACTGGTCTGTAATTCCCCCAGGATTATCCCTATTCCCTTTCTTGAACAAGGGAAAGACATTTGCCACCCTCCAATCACCTGGTAATGAGATGCCAATGGGCAAAACAAATGATTCAACCAGTCTGGGTCACCAGTTTGTAATTAAAATAAATATGGCTGATATGATTTTGTGAAGGATTGGAACACAGAAACGAAAATTTTTGTAAAGTCATACAAGGATATGAAACAAAAACACATCCATGTCACAGATCTGTAATGAACTTGACGATGAGAGCTAAATTATTTTCAGCCAGACATATGAATAGGCCTTCCACAACCATGCTGTCTAATTTCGAGAATGGATTTATCCTACCTTTGAAAAGACATATACAATCAAACAAAAATAAAAATTACTTTTTACAGAATCATAGAATGATTACAGGATAGAAGGCCATTTTGTCAGTCATATCTGTGTTGGCTTTTTGTGAGAATAACCCACCTCGTACCACTTCCTTATCTTTTCTTGTAAGTTTTGATTTTTTCCAAACTTTTCAGACAGGGATTCGCTTTGAATGCTATGATTGAATCTATCTCCTAATCATTTGTCGTGTAATAAATGCTTTCATCAAATTACCATTACTTCTTTGTGAACCACCTTAAATTTATTCTTTCTGGTTCTGGTTTATTTTGAATATCTCTATTAAACCTTACCTCAATTCTACAAGGGAAACAGATCCACTATTTCCAAATTATCCCTGTATCTTAAGCTCCTCATCAATGGAACCATTCTTGTGATGCTTTTCTGCATTCTGTCTTTGCTCTCTTCCTAAAGTGTCATGACCAGAACTTGACACAATAATTGAGTTGAGGTGTAACTAGTGTTTTATACAGGTTTAATCTTGTGGCATTATCAACTTGAAAAACCTGTAGGAATATGATCTCACTTATAAAACTGACAACACCTGCATTGTGGAACTCTGTCACTGCCCATCAAATTTCCCAAGGACAAAGGGCTGTAGGACCTTTGGGAATAATGGGGTATGTATCTATGTTTCATCCCATCCACAAACTGCTTTAAGACCCAAGAAGAGCTGGCACTAGTTAGCAGACGTATTTAAGTGGGGGAGAGAGGGGAGCTGGAGTGAGTGTTGGTCCCTGTTTCCTGGGTGTTGAGTTCCTTGCAAAAGGATCTGCTATTGGACTCTATGTCTTCCATTTATAAATCCATCTGCACAAAATAATTCTCTCTAAATATAATTCATCTTTTCATCTTTTATAGTCTGAATGATACATTCTAAACATACCTCAAATGTAATGCAGAGAATAGAATTTTTTTTTCTATTCATTTTGTGGGATGTGGGCGTCGCTGGTTGGCCAGCATTTCTTGCCCATCCTTAGTTGCCCTCGAGAAGGTGGTGTTGAGCTGCCTTCTTGAACCGTTGTATTCCTCCTGCTGAGGGTTGACCCACAATGCTATTAGGAATGGAATTCCAGGATTTTGACCCAGTGACAGTGAAGGAATGGCGATATATTTCCAAGTCAGAATGGTGAGTGACTTGGAGGGGAACTTGGAGGTGGTGGTGTTCCAGTATATCTGCTGCCCTTGTCCTTCTAGATGGAAGTAGTTGTGGGTTTGGAAGGTGCTGTCTGAGGATCTTTGGGGAATTTCTGCAGCGCATCTTGTAGATAGTACACACTGCTGCTACTGAGCATTGGTGGTGGAGGCAGTGAATGCTTGTGGATGTAATGCCAATCAAGTGGGCTGCTTTGTCCTGGATGGTGTCAAGCTTCTTGAGTGTTGTTGAGGCTGCACTCATTTAGGCAAGTGGCGAGTATTCTATCACACTCCTGACTTGTGCCTTGTAGATGGTGGACAGGCTTTGAGGAGTCAGGAGATGAGTTACTCGCCGCAGTATTCCCAGCTTCTGGCCTGCTCTTGTCGCCACTCTGTTAATGTGGTGAGTCCAGTTGAGTTTCTGGTCAATGGTAACCAGGATGTTGATAGTGGAGGATTCAGTGATGGTAACACCATTGAATGTCAAGGGGTGGTGGTTCGATTGTCTCTTATTGGTGATGGTCATAGCCTGGCATTTGTGTGGCGTGAATGTCACTTGCACTTATCAGCCCAAGCCTGGATATTGTCCAGATCTTGTTGCATGTGAACATGGACTGCTTCAGTATCTGAGGAGTCACGAATGGTGCTGAAAATTGTGCGAACATTGTGCAATCATCGTGCAATTTACAACAGTACATAATTGGAATAGTAAATGAACAATGTACACACACCATTCTTTAGTTAGTTCTCATCTAACTAATGCAAGGGGAAAAAAGGCATGAGTCAGAAACAAAAGTTGTATTTGCCTCATGATCTTTTAAAATCTATTCCAGTTACCAGTTACCCAAGAATACAGCTTTCTCCTACGCAGGCAACAAGTGGAAGAAACATAAGCATAACATAATAAAACATATGCATAGTAAAGTTAATATAAATATTATATTCAAGTTATTTGTTTTCCATGGATCAGTTGATGGCATCTAAGTCATAAAGTCCAAGTTCAAGTCCCATTCTGGAGCTTAAGCATTAAATTCTAGGCTCCCACTCAGTATAGTACTGAGGGAGTACGCTGTTGGAGCTGCTATTTTTCAGATGAAACACTACTCTGAGGCCCTATCAGCTTGTTAGCTTGGATGTGAAAGACTGCATGGGGCTATATAAGACAGCATTGTGTCCCCATGTTCTGGCCAATATTTATCCCCCAATTAACATCAGAAAAACAGATTAGCTGGTCAATATCAGACCACTGTAGATTGGAGTTCACTGTGTGGAAATTGGCTGCAGTATTTTGTATCTAACAATAGTAACAACGCTTTGAAATGCTTAATCAGCAACAAAGCACTGCAAAGTATTGTGATGGATATGGAAACCATTATATAAATGCATGTCTTTATCTCTTTCTTTTATCATACTCAAGTGTCACCACTGTTTACGTCCCTGCCCATACTTAAAATGATAATAATAATTGAAACAAAAAGCGCTTGAGAAACTCAGTAGATCTGGCAGCATCTGTGGAGAATCCAATGACTCTTCTTCGAAAAAATTAAATTGGTGCTGATTGTTCTGAATCTGTATTAATGACATACCACTATTATTGGCTGAATGTTGCACTGCATTGGCAGAACCTAAATGAGATTGAGAGTCAGTGCAAGAAGGAAAGGAAAATAAAACAAACAATTCATCATTGGGGATATGGTGGAAATTTGTTGTGATCACCTATCTTTAATGAAAGTGTGTCTTGTTTGGACATTTCTTTCCTGTCCATGTTCAACTTTACTTTCTGTTTTCCTTACTCAAAGAAGTAGGGACTCGGTCTTTGCAAAAGAAGCTTATGTTCATACAATAGCTAGAGGTAAGAGTGAAAATCATGTTAATGTCCTACTGAGTGTATGAGCCAGATCTTCCCAGTTCCAAACTGGTGGGCCAAATGGACATGGAACCAGGAAGAAAAGATGGTGGTGACAAGCTGCTGGAAGTCCTGTCTTCTTTGGAGCCTTGGCCATTCTCCCCAGAGGCGGTGGAGAGGGCAAGTGGTGGAACAGGCTCATTCCCATTGAAGAACTCAGAAAAAGTCCTGTGAGGTCTGTTAACAGCGCTTTTCCTTCACTTTCAGGGAGACGGCTGCAATTTAGCAAGTGTTTGGCTCCACAGAGTCCTGAACTATTGGTTGGCAATGTGAAGAGTTAATAAGGTAAGTAAAAATGGTTATTACAGTTTAAAATACTTACCCCCTTCAAGTTAAAACTCTATTACAGGTCAGTGGAGGATATAAGATTAAGAAAATTGCTGGACTAGGGGGTTCTCACTCTCTTGGTATTGTGTGTAGGCATAGGAGCCATGGGAGCAGCTTGTTGCTACCTGAGCACCAGGAAGAATGCGACTAGAAATGGATCTCTGCATCTTCGGAGATCAAGTCATTATAGATGAGGCAGAACTATCAGTACATGAAGAGCAGACTATTGGGCATTGGGAGGCCAGAACAGAGGGATAAGGAATATAAAGGATTCTGACGAGAGGATCTACAAGCGGAAGCCAAGTCTCTTGTAAGACCTCCAAGAACCAGTGAGAAAGGAAACAAGCACCCTCTAAGGACATCACCTCAGACCTGCACAACACTTAATCATCCAGGTGATGGATCCTTTCTTTACTGATGTTGGACAGAGGGAGATGACACAGAAAAGAGAAATGTATCTGCTGCATTATAAGATGGCCTCCGCCTGACACCCTCTGGGAAGAAACATCTCCTCTTTCCATCATGGGTGTCAGGCCTCCAGGTTACCCTGCACCAATGTGGGTCTCTGTGGTGCAGTGGTGGTGCAGTGGTGCAGTGGCAAGCAAAATCCAAGCCAAGTCCATCATGTCTGCATTCCATCTTAAAAGTTGCAAAGCATACTCTGAGTATACAGAAAAAAATGAGCTATGATTCAATAGATGGTACCTATCTTAAAGTACCTATCTTAAAGTACCTATCTTTACATCACCACCTCTGAAAGATTATAGAAAATAATGAGGCATGAATGAAAATCATTGACCGGTTCATTGGCACAAGCTTTGGTGCAAAACAAACATTGTCTGCACTTGTGAAGTGGCTTTGAACTTCTTGAAACTGAGTACTGTATGTTTATATGGATCTTAAGTTGTCACATAAAATCACGGACACACAACTTCAATCAGTATTGAGGATAATCTCTCAAACTCTGAGATCATCTCCAGTTCAATGGTAATCATCACTCTCAAATTTTGCCACACCTTCCAGTCGAAAAGACACAGAAACACACAGAGAAATAGCTCACATCTGCATCAACTTGGAGCTCCCAACCACCCTGACTTAGTCTGAAAATAGTAGCATTTGGAGGAAACCTCCTCAAAAAGGCCACCTGATCTTCCAGCAATCAGGCAACTGATTCATTCCCAGGGAGCATTCTGTCTGAATTTTGACCCAGGACCAGAAATTTCCACCTGCTGACAGCGGCTGAGCAGTCTGAGGCTAGAACTTATAGTGCCACGGTACAGCTGTGGCTGCTGGTGGGACAATACAACCTGAGCTCCCAGGATGGAAGATCACTTTTTGGAAAGTTGTGCTGTTGGAAAGGATTGGCAAGGTGGGATACATGGGGAGAAGGAAGAGATTAACAGTTGAGGAAGCTGACAGCTTGCCCACAGTCAGGTAGGCTGACTCTTTCTCATCTGTCTGGATCTGAAATAACTGCAGCCCTGCTCTTCACACTAGACTTTTGTCAACTTAGAGAAGGTCTTTGCTGCTAAACACTCACTGTTATAATCTGTCAAAGGATATCATAGTACCATGTTGTCTCAGTATTTCTTTATATAACGATTTTAGAAAGTTGAACACATTGGTGCTAAATTGGATATGACCTGGAAATAAACCATAAGACCATAGGACCATAAGACATAGGAGTGGAAGTAAGGCCATTCGGCCCATCGAGTCCACTCTGCCATTTAATCATGGCTGATGGGCATTTCAACTCCACTTACCCACATTCTCCCCGTAGCCCTTGATTCCTTGCGAGATCAAGAATCTCTGCCTTGAAGACATTTAATGTCCTGGCCTCCACTGCGCTCCGTGGCAATGAATTCCACAGGCCCACCACTCTCTGGCTGAAGAAATGTCTCCTCATTTCCATTCTAAATTGACCCCCTCTAATTCTAAGGCTGTGCCCACTGGGCCTAGTCTCCTCGCCTAACGGAAACAACTTCCCAGTGTCCACCCTTTCTAAGCCATGCATTATCTTGTAAGTTTCTATTAGATCTCCCCTCAACCTTCTAAACTCTAATGAATACAATCCCAGGATCCTCAGCCGTTCATCGTATGTTAGGCCTGCTATTCCAGGGATCATCAGTGTGAATCTCCGCTGGACATGCTCCAGTGCCAGTATGTCCTTCCTGAGGTGTGCGGACCAAAATTGGACACAGTATTCTAAATGGGGCCTAACTAGAGCTTTATAAAGTCTCAGAAGCACATCGCTGCTTTTATATTCCAACCCTCTTGAGATAAATGACAACATTACATTCGCTTTCTTAATCACGGACTCAACCTGCAAGTTAACCATTAGAGAATCCTGGACTAGCACTCCCAGATCCCTTTGTACTTCGGCTTTATGAATTTTCTCACCGTTCAGAAAATAGTCCATGCCTGTATTCTTTTTTCCAAAGTGCAAGACCTCGCATTTGCTCACACACCTGGGATTTGTGGTCTATTGGCAATTAATCCATTCTCACTCATTTTATTGAACTAGCATGGGTGGATATGTGCTGCCTGGAGTCTTGTAGATATTTTTCGATCAACTTGTTCAGGGATGTTATGTTAGATCTCTTGAGTAGGTGGGACTTGAAGCCGGGCCTTCTGACCCAGAGATAGGGACACTACCATTGTTCGCGGCTGTGCACAGTCACGCTGTTACGGTACAGGATGTGCTTGCTGGCTGAATGCATCAGAAAGAGGGCCAGTTTTTAAAGTGGCTATCATTAGTTAAAGGCAACGTGCATCTCTTGGAAGGAAAGTGTATTGTGGTTGTAAGCAGTGGTGGGAACATACAAATGCTAACTGAATGTGTTGATATTTCAGCAATTGATGAATATACAAGAGAATGTACACCAACGTTTTCAGAAACTACAGCCTCAGAGGAGCAGGAAAGTTGATGTTTTGGGTTGGGACTCTTCTTCAGAAATGGGGAGGGGGAAAGGAGCTCAGAAATAAATAGAGAGAGGAGGGGTTGCACTGGGGAAGGTGGGTAGGATGGTGATAGGTGAGTGCAGGTAGGGAGTGGTGGGAATTGGTCAGTGAGGTGGCAGAGAAGATGGACAGGTTGTGTCAGGTCAAGGAGGTGGGGATGAGAGGGAGGGTTGGTCATGGGATGAGGCCAAGGGTGGGGAGATTTTGAAACTGGTAAAATCTACATTTAGGCCATTGGGCTGTGAGCTCCCGAGGCAGGATATGAAGTTTGTGACACTGGAGGAGGCCGAGGATGGACATGTCACCCAGGGAGTGGGAGGGGGAGTTGAATGGGTTCATGACTGGAAGGCATTGTCGTTTGTTGCAAACAGAGTGCAGGTGCTATACAAAATGGTCTCCGAGCCTCCACTTTGTCTCACCGATGTAGAGGAGGTCACATCGGGAGCAGCGGATGCAGTAGACCACACTGACAGATGTGCAGGTGAACCCCTGTCTAATGTGAAAGGTTTGTTTGGTGCCTTTAATGGAGGTCAGGTGGGAGGTGTAGAGGAAGGTGTAGCACTTTCTGCAGTTGCAGGGAAAGGTGCCGGGCATGGTGGGGAGTGTGGAGCGGACGAGGGAGTCGCTGAGAGAGTGGTCCCTATGAAAGGCAGACAGGGGTGGGGAGGGAAATATATCTTTGGTTGTGGAGTCAGATTGCCCCACCTCCTTGACCTGACACAACCTGTCCATCTTCTCTCCCACCTACCCGCCCCTCCCACCTCACTGACCAATCCCCACCACTCCCTATCTCCACTCACCTATCACCATCCCACCTACCTTCCCCAGCCCCACCCCTCCTCTCTCTATTTATTTTTGAGCTTCCTTCCCTCTCCCCATTTGTGAAGAAGGGTCCTGATCCGAAACGTCAACTTTCTTGCTCCTCTGATGCTGCCTGGCCCGTTGTGTTCCTCCAGCTCCACACTGTGTTATCTCTGACTCTAGCATCTGCAGTTCTTATCAACCCACACTTGATGAGCAATATATTTCACCATCCACATAAGTTGAAGAAGAGACAAAAAAACTGCAGATATGGGATTCCAACGTAGACAAACAGGAGGCTGGAAGAGCACAGCAGGCCAGGCAGCATCTGGAGGAAAAGAGCAGTGAACGTTTTGGGTATTACCCTTCTTCAGGACTGGAGAAGGGTAATACCCGGAATGTTGACTGTTCCTTTCCTCCAAATGCTGCCTGGCCTGCTGTGTTCTTCCAGCCTCCTGTTTGTTTACCTAATTTGAAGAAGAGACTGGAATATGTTGAACATCCCAAATCTCAACAGTCATTGCACTCAACAGTCGGGCCATTGTTGATGATTAGATCCACATCAACATCAGATAGGAAATTACAGCAGCATGTGTTTGACAACAAAGACCTCTACAAACCAACAGATATCCTGGTGTGCAGAGCAGTTGTCATCATTTCTACACTTCTGTACTACAGTGAGACCTGGACAGTGATACATAAAAGCGCAAGAGAAATTCCAATAGCAATGCCTCCACTGTATTCTCAATGGGAAGACCATCAAACAAATGCCAGTGTCTTTCTTGAAGCCAGTTGTACAAGCATTCAGAAAAACACCTGCAAAATCAACATTAGTAGACTACTCACTGCATCCATATAACTGAAAATGATCACCTCTGACAGGTATTCTCTCAACACGTAAAGAAAACACTTCAAAGACTTCTGAAACTCCCTTTAAAGTATGTCACCACTGACTTTAACAGCAGGGTGAGGCTTTTACCAATTGCTCCTAATGGGATCAATCCATCCATCAAGATACATTACTCTTTGAGTTCCAGTACCTTAATGATAAAGTTTAGTGGTGGTGGAGAAGGAGAGGAGAAAACGCTGATCCCATGCCCCAGATCTCATTCCTTATAGGATGTCTTGTTCCATGTCTCTAAAGATCCTTGGTCAAAAATTCACATAAATATTCATAGAAACTCTGAACTCCAAGTAGACAACATTCTCAAATCAAGTGACAGCAACTGATGAGGGCACCTCAATTAATGCCTTTCCTTCAATTCTAATGTCGACTCGATGGCAACTTTTAAGGCCCTTTTATCATTCACGAGCACATGCTACTCTTCAGCAACATCAACAGCAGTCCTGTGATCAGTTTCAACATGCATGTCAAAGACATTTCTCTACCAGCTGTCTGGATCTCTATTG
This sequence comes from Ginglymostoma cirratum, assembly GCA_024137785.1. Lineage (NCBI taxonomy): Eukaryota > Metazoa > Chordata > Chondrichthyes > Orectolobiformes > Ginglymostomatidae > Ginglymostoma > Ginglymostoma cirratum. Next base: position 753,370 of record JAHRHZ010000013.1, read on the forward strand.
TTGCCCCCAGTCTTGTCAGGCTGTTTGTCTTACTTCCAGTATTAAAAGAGTTTAATTTCCACTAGTTTAACTGGAGAGAAAATTAAGCTATTACCTTTAGCACCTAATCATGAATTCCAATTCTTTGCCATTGACTTCATACCCTTCTCAGCCTCATCTAGATGGACCTAGATTATTTATACCTTGAGTAGCCTATGGTTTTTCCTCAACCCTCTGTTCTTGAAAGCCTTGAACTTTGTCATCTTCAGTCTTCAATGTTCTTTTTACACTCAGAATTAACACTAATTCATTCAAAACTCTGTAATTCATATCTTATTCTGCAGTCCTCTCTACCTACCATCTTTGTTCTTTCTTAATCCAATTGATTCTCAGGGCAGAATTAATGATCATGACAATGGGTCTGACTATTGTCTGAACAGCCAGCTGGAACCCTGCTACAGCCATTTCCAACAGCACTATCAGGATTAAGTCTCAAACAGGCAACCTATTGTGTACCATCAGGGATCCTGGTTACACTAAAGTCAATTTCCCACTCAATTTACTGACTAGCGCTGCCAACTAATCAGAGGCTAGCAGCTGTCCAGTATCAGCAGCACAAGTAGAACTGGTGGCCACTGTTGATACTGCAGTAGGCCTGAGAATAAATATTATTGATGTTTGCCCTGAAGTGAAGCTGAAAAGGGGTAGGATGGCTAAGACCAGTCAAGGAGACTCCAGAGAAGGGGGTTGGTGTTAGTAGGGGATCTGCTGTAAAGGCAAAGGGGTGGCTTCCCACCAGCCCCTCTTTTGTAGCTGGTGAGTCTCTCCATTGAGCACAGAATGAACAAGAAAGGAATGTTTAATGTATAAGGGTCTGATAGGAGTAATGCTAAAGAGTGCTTCTCTTGTGATGTGATGTGGACTTGGTGCAAGCAGAGCTTCAGAACTCTAAGGAATAAGAACTTGTGAAGCACTGACGATCAAAAGGAATTTGGTATGTACATCCACTGATCCCCTTTGGTAGCGGAGCAGGTAGATAAAGTAGTTAAAGAAAGAATATGGGCTGGTTGTGTTTATTAGTCAAGGCAGAGTTTAGGGTCATGTAGTTGTGTTTTTTGGGTGTTGTGATCACTGACTCCATAGCTTAGTGGTTAGAGTAAACGAGGTATCATGTGTATGAGCAGCATGGTGGTTTATTGGTTAGCACTGCTGCCTCACAGCGCCAAGGACTAGCATTCAATTCCAGCTGTAGGTGACCGTCTATGTGGAGTCTGCACATTCTCCCCATGCCTGCGCGGGTTCCCACAGGGTGCTGGTGTTTTCTCCTACAACTCAAAGCTGCGCAAGTTAGGTGGATTGGCCATGCTAAATTGCCCCGTAGTGTCTAGGAGTGTGCAGGTTCAGAGGATTAGCTGTGGTAAATGTGGGGATATGGGGATAGGTTGGGATGCTCTTCAGATAGTTGATGCAGAGTCAAGGGGCCAAATAGCCTCTTTCTATACTGTAGGATTTCCATGAGCTTATGCTGGAAATGTATAAAATGATGGTTAGGACACAGCTAGGGTATTGTGTACAGTTCTGGAATCCACCATCATAGATGGATATGATTGCACTGGAGAGGGTGCAGAGAAGGTTTACCAGAATGTTGCCTGGGCTGAGGAGTTTCAGTTATGAAGAGAGATTGGATAGAGTGGGGTTATTTATCTTGGAACTGGGGAGATTGACAATGGACATGATTAAGGAGATAAAACTAAAAGGGCACAGACAGGGCAGACAGGAGAAAACCTTTCCCCTTTACAGAGGGATCAATGACCAGAGGGCATAGATTTTAGGTAAGGGGCAGAAGGTTTAGAGGAGATATGAGCAAAAACTTATATCACCCAAAGGATTGTTGGAATCTGGAATGCTCTGCCTGTAAGGTGGTAGAGGTAGACACCGTTATAACATTTAAGAAGCATTTAGATGTACACTTGCAATGGTAAGGCATACAAGGCTATGAGCAAAGTGCTGGAAAATGGGATTAGAATAGTTAGGTAACAAGGTGTAGAGCTGGATGAACACAGCAGGCCAAGCAGCATCAGAGGAGCAGGAAAGCTGACATTTTGGGCCTAAACCCTTCTTCAGAAACGGAGGAGGGGAAGGGGATTCTGAAATAAATAGGCAGAGAGGGGGAGGCGGATAGAAGATGGATAAAGGAGAAGATAGGTGGAGAGGAGACAGACAGGTCAAAGAGGCGGGGGTGGAGCCAGTAAAGGTGAGTGTAGGAGGGGAGTTAGGGAGGGGATAGGTCAGTCCAGGGAGGACGGACAGGTCAAGGGGGCGGAATAAGGCTAGTAGGTAGGAGATGGGGGTGGGGCTTGAGGTGGGAGGAGGGGATAGGTGGGAGGATACCACATCTGCTAATGCGATATACTATATCCGCTGTTCCAGATGTGGCCTCCTCTACATCAGGGAAACCAAGTGGAGGCTTGGGGACCACTTTGTGGAACACCTACACTCGGTTCGCAACAAACAACTGCACCTCCCAGTTGCGAACTATTTCAACTCCCCTTCCCACTCCTTAGACAACATGTCCATCCTGGACCTCCTGCAGTGCTACAATGATGCCACCTGAATGTTGCAGGAACAGCACCTCATATTTCGCTTGGGAACCCTGCAGCCTAATGGTATCAATGTGGACTTCACAAGCTTCAAAATCTCCCCTCCCCCTACTGCATCCCAAAACCAGCCCAGCTTGTCCTCACCTCCCTAACCTATCCCTCCTCCCACCTATCCCCTCTTCCCACCTCAAGTCCCACGCCCATCTCCTATCTATTAGCCTCATCCCGCCTCCTTGACCTGTCCGTCCTCCCTGGATTCACCTAACCCCTCCCTAACTCCCCACCTACACTCACCTTCAATCACTCAACCCCCACCTCTTTGACCTGTCTGTCTCCTCTCCACCTATCTTCTCCTTTATCCACCTTCTATCCGCCTCCTCCTCTCTCCCTATTTATTTCAGAATCCCCTTCTCCTCCCCCATTTTTGAAGAAGGGTCTAGGCCCGAAACGTCAGCTTTCCTGCTCCTCTGATGTTGCTTGGCCTGCTGTGTTCATTCAGCTCCACACCTTGTTATCTCAGATTCTCCAGCATCTGCAGGTCCTACTGTCTCTTAGAATAGTTAGGTGGTAGTTTTTGACTACTGCACACCCGATTGACCAAAAGGCCTTTTTTTCTGTGCTGTAGATCTATTACTCTATGCTAAAGGAGGCTATATGAGTAAAGTTGAAATTTCTGGTGGGCAAGGTGAAAAATTTAACTTTAAAGTCTAATGTTTTTTTTAAAAATGGCTTAGTTTGGAGGTTGGAAAAGTTAAAAGCAAACAAACCACTTACCAGCTCAAATCAAACATCACCTCCATAACAAATGATACCATGAGCCTGGTTACAGCAAGGGAAATGAAGGACATAAGCAATTTAAAATAAACTCACAAAAAGCTAGCAATCAAAATTTATCAGATAACATGATAGGCCAATAGAATGTTGGCCTTTATTTCAAAGGAGTGGCGTATAAAATTAGAGACATTTTATACAAGGTGCTTGTTAGGCCACAGCTGGAATACGATGAACAGTTTTGAGACTTTTATCGAAGGAAAGATATACTGGCACTAGCGGAAGTCCAGAGACGATTCACTGAGCTGATACCATGGATGGAGGACTGTTTTATAAGGAGAAGTTGAATAGATTGGGCCTATATTCTTTGGAATTGAAAAGAATAAGAGGCAAATGTATTGAAACATAGAAGATTCTGTGGGGATTTGAAAGAGTTGATGCTGAAAGGTTGCTTCCCATTGTGGAAGAGTCTAGGACCAGAGGGAATAATCTCAGAATAAGTCCTTTCACATTTAAGACAAAGACGAGGGAAAATGTCTTCTTTCAGACGGCTGTGAATCTGTGGATTTCTTTATTGCAAGGGGTTGTTGAGGCCGAGTCACTTAGTATATTCAAGACTGAGATGGACAGATTTTTAATCAGTAAGGGAGTCAAGGGATACAGGGAAAAGGCAGAAATGGAATTGAGGATGATCAGATCAGGAATGATCTTATTGAATAGCAGAGCAGACTTGATAGGCTGAATGGCCTACATCTTCTATATCTTCTGGTTTTATGGGAGTTGCAGACTTGGGGATGCCATAAAGTCAAAATTACAGCAAAATAAGGGCAATTCTAAAGCATAAGTAAACGAAGTTTAAAGGAAGAAGAGAAGATATTAACAGACTATTGAAGCCGCAGAGAAGATAGGAGATCTATTAATTAACCTGCAGTAAAGATCGGAAGCATTTATTTAAACTGTGCATAGCAGGACTCATCCAGAGATAATATGTGAAAGTGATAGGAATCGCAAGACAGGTAATCATCTGGGAAAGACTGTTAAGTGAAGGGGATTCATCTTATACAGCCACAAAGAGCTGGATTAATTTAGTTAATTCACTTATGAGAATAGGAATCATTGACGTAGCTACAGACAATGGGATTCATTTAGTACAGTTGTTAAGGAAGCAGGAATAATTTATTAAGGTTGCAATTAGTGGGATTCATCTAGAAAAGCAGAGATAAGGATAAGTCTTACTCATTGAAGGTGGAAATAATCCATTTTAGTCTTAAAAGGCACACATCCTGCTTTTTGACTGTAAAAGCATGGGAAAACTTCTAGTACAGCAGTGCTGTACTGTAGAATTAAAAGCCACAACTTAAATAATCACATTCAGAAGACTTGGCAGCATAAATAATATTGCCTGGATGATTTAATTGCAGAGATAGGTCAAATAGAATGCAGAATCAAACTTTATGGAGGGAATAACTTTTAAGGTACAGAATTGCTTCCAAACTAGCCATTAAATTAGAAGCTGAATGAGTACATGGCTTTTTGTATACAATTCAGAGGGTTGCTGCTGGTGCTATAGCTTGCTAAAGAGTAGAAGAAGCAACAGATACTTTTGATGAGGTTCTGAAAGCCTCTGACATTCAGCCTTAACATCTGAATAATTAGAACTTTTTAAAAAGCAAGGTTGAATAGAAGAGTTCAGATTCAAGCAAATCTAGCATGATTTAATGAACAATCTCTACAGGTAAGTGAAAAATGTGATCATGGAGATGTTATTATTTTATAATTCCATAATTAATAAGAGGTAACATTTTGATTGGAATTGCTGATAGACGCAAAAGTATTATGGTTAAAAGAAGGTTTGACTCTCAAAAAAGCTGTGCAGATGGTAAGTGAAATCAAATTCCAGAAGTAGCACAGATCATTCCTAAGAGAAGATCAATCTTATCATAGAAGATCAGGAAAATTCATTCAATTCTTAAGGTACAAAATCACTTAAAGACAGAGGTGAATAACTTCAGTAATTAGGAAAGAGAGCAGACAGTAACAGTCATTGTTAGCTCTGTGGAGCAAAGAATCCTCATAGGCACAAGCAATGCTCAGCTACTCAAAAATAATGCTTTATCTGTAAAATAACAGCTCATTTTCAGAAAATGTGTCAAAACAGGGCACAGTCACTAAGGAACAAGAAGTCAAATAGCTACTCACATGAGGCAGAACGGGCAACACTGGAAGGAAAGCCAAAGGTATTCTTTTGAGAAATAGGTGATCCAGACTTTTTTGTTAAGAGGATATTTCTGTCAAAGGGCAACTCACTAATTTTAAGCTTGATACGGTGACTACATTATGCGACAGTGTACCATGGCTGAAGAAACATTGTTTACATACCACAGCAGTGCAACTATTTAGCACTTAGAATTAAAGGTATGTGAAAGCAACTCTCCAACACTATGAGTATGAGACAGTCGAGAACTTATACTCACTTCACAATCAAAAATTTCCTCCCTTGAGAATGAATGCCTGTTCTGACTTGAATTTTCTTCAAACAGCACAAGAAGTCAAATTATTTAAAGAAACAACTGCCTAATCATTGAATAACAGGTCAAAGAATATTCAGTTACTAATCAGATGGTTGTGGAACAACCCATTCAAGGACAACTGATAGAAGATTTCAAACTAAGATAACAAGCATGGGGCTGGATGAACACAGCAGGTCAAGCAGCATCATAGGAGCAGGAAAACTTGACGTTTCGGGCCTAAACCCTTCATCAGAAATGTTTCTGATGAAGGGTTTAGGCCCGAAACGT
>JAHRHZ010000013.1:759917-781405 GCA_024137785.1 Ginglymostoma cirratum
TTCATCAGAAATGTTTCTGATGAAGGGTTTAGGCCCGAAACGTCAAGTTTTCCTGCTCCTATGATGCTGCTTGACCTGCTGTGTTCATCCAGCCCCATGCTTGTTATCTCGGATTCTCCAGCATCTGCAGTACCTTTTATCTCTGAAGATTTCAAACTGTTCCCTGCAATCATAGCAGAAACCAAACTAAAGACAGAATTCAGTGTGAGCAGTTGTTTTGGCAAATAAAAATGTTTCATTAGTCAAGTAGAAATAAGCCTGTCATGATACTGGACTGGCAGTGAAGTTTTGCAGCGAAGTTTTTAACACAGAGGAGCATATTGCCTGCTAGGATCAGCAAAGTTTATAAGGAAAAATAAGCAGATAGCCCATAAGCAGTATACACCACTTGAGTTTATTAACACATCTTTAACGCAAGTGACAAAGTTTGGTGAACAAACAATGGTGACAGATTTAATTTTGATGTCAGATGCTAAGAAGACAAAGTGGAGAGGTTAGCACTGCTGCCTCACAGCTCCAGGGACCCAGGTTTGATTCCAGTCTCGGGCGACTGTCTGTGTGGAGTTTGCATATTATCCTTGTGCCTGCGTGGGTTTCCTCTGGGTGCTCCGGTTTCCTCCGACAGTCCAAAGATGTGCAGGATAGGTAGATTGGCCATGCTAAATTGCCTTTAGTGCCCAGGGATGTTTAGGTCGGGGGGGGGGTGTTAGGCATGGGAAATATAGGGGTAGGGGAATGGGTCTGGGTAGGATGTTCTTCGGAGTCCAGCTGTGGACTTGTTGGGCCGAATGAGCTGTTTCCACACTGTAGGGATTCTATGATGATTCCACAATTCTTATCTTCTCTGAAAGAATCCTCAGTAGTAACAGTAGAGATTATGCTAAGCTCAAAGCAATCCTCAAATAACAAAACTGTGGAGGCAAGCATGCTATTTTGACCAGTAATACAAACACTCAGGATGAATGAAAGTTTCCAAATTAATCAAAGGATTAAAGTAGGGAGTAAGCATACATCAGCAAAGCTTTACCAGCAGGTTGAGAATAAAATGTCTAACACAAATTAAAAAGGGAATGCATACAACTCCCTAGAAGCCATCTTTGAGATGGGACAACTAACATCCACAGATTCAGGACACAGTAAAGTAGACTGATGGGGAAGAGTTCTGGTGTATATTTAAGCCTGAGATAGATAGATTCATGATCAGTAGGAGAATCAAGGGTATAGAGAAATCACAGGAAAGTGGACATGAGTGGTGTTGGATTGGCCATGGTCAAATTGAATGGTGGAGCAGGCCTGAGGGGCTGAATAGCTTACTTCCGTTCCTATTTTCTATGGTCTTAAATTTTCTTAGTTCAGAGATCCCAATTCTATCAAAAAGAGAAAATTGCTTGATCCAGAGATTCAGGATACTAAAACAGAAAGAATCTACTTCACAGCAAGTCATCCTTCTGCAAGCTGATTCATGAGATTAAATACCCTCTAAATATTACAATGAAGCAATTGCCTGGTTGAGCAAGAAATATGTCCTCTGTTAAGGAAATCTAAGTGATAAAAGATCCTCCACAACTTTAAAAAGACTTGTAGACTTTACACTGTCAAGAACAGAATCAAAGTCAACATTCTTCAAGCCAGAGTCCTACCAGTTTTCCAATTTTGAAGGTAATGCATTCTGGGAAAATAGTTGAACCTCATAGCTATCTGAATTTGTGCAGTCAAAGACCTGGGTGGGTGATGGGTAGTGGTAAAAATAATTATATACATAAATGTATAAATATTTATAATGGGAGGCAATGGCCGAGTGGTATTATCACTGAACTGTTAATCCAGAGACCCAGATAATGTTCTGGGGACCCAGGTTCGAATCCCATATTGGCAGATGGTGGAATTTGAATTCACTAAATATCTGGAATTAAGAGTCTAATGATGACCATGAATCCATTGTAGATTGTCAGAAAAATCTATCTGGCTCACTAATGTCCTTTAGGGAAGGAAACTGCCGTCCATACCTGGTCTAGCCTACATGTGATTCTAGACCCACAACAACGTGGTTGGCTCTTAACTACCCTCTAGGCAATTAGGGATGGGCAATAAATGCTGGCCTATCCAGTGATGTGTTCATCCCATGAATGAATAAAGAAAAAAAAAAGAAGCTGGGGGGAAGATGTTGTATCAGGGTGTAATAGTCTGAAAGAGTCAATACTGAAGAGTACCTTGGGCACCATTCACCAGGGTAATTTCACACAGATTCTGAGAAGAGGATGGCTTAGGAACTTGAAGGAGTAAGACCTTGAGGAGTAAGGTGTCAAGGCCTTACAGTCTCTGTAACAATATACATTACAGGAAAATGTACATAGTCTCCATTAACAATAGACTACAGCTTGCTTATAGAATCCCTACAGTGTGGAAACAGGCCCTTTGGACCAACAAGTCCACACTGAACCTCAGAGCATCCCACCCAGACTCATCCCCCTATAACCCACTTAATCTACACCTCCCTGAACACTACAGGCAATTTAGCATGGCCAATCCACTTAACCTGCACATCTTAGGACTGTGGGAGGAAACCAGAGTACCCGGAGGAAACCCACACAGACACAGGGAGAATGTGCAAACTCCACACAGACAGTTATCTGAGGGTGGAATCGAACCTGGGTCCCTGGCACTGTGAGGCAGCAGTGCTAACCACTGTGCCACTGTGCCACCGTGCCACCCCTCTTCCTGTTAAATTACTGAGTGGTTTGCCTCTACTATACTAGATCAAAATTCCTACCAGGAAAGAGGATGGTGACAGCAAATCTATCAGGTAGCTCATACAACATGATAAGCTGGGGTGAGCATTCATCTAACATCAGAGACTATCAGGCTGCGGTCATGTCTACCAGGGTTACTTGTATATTTGTCACAGGCATGGCACCCACCTGCATCTAGTTGAATTTCAATATTGACAGGACGAGGTACCTGGCAGAATATCAACTCGTCTTGCTTCAGATTCAATTAGAAGGACTCAGGAACATGTTAGACTTTCCCCGTACCTTGCTGCCCCATTTTTGAAACTTATCTTCTGAACCAAGCTTTTAATCATTTTTCAAATCTTCCTTTCTCTTGGCATCCATTTTTGTCTTGCCTCTATGAAAAGTTTTCTACATTCTATAAATGCAAACTATTGTCCAGGCACCCCATTATACAATGTGGCACTATACCAATATATTCTATATTGCTGTCCACACTAATATACATCTTGTTTTAAATAGTTTCACATATTTTGCATCACAGGTCAGACCTCATGAGGATGCCAAGTAAGATCATCCATTCAGTACTTCTGGCTGAAGATGGATGCAAATGTGTCAGCCTTGTATTTTGCACTCATGTGCTGGGCTGCCCTGTCATTGAGGGGATATTTGTGGAACCTCCTCCTCTAATGTGTTGTTTAATTGGTCTACCACCTGTCATAGTGGGACTTTAATTGATTACATTAAGTATATTAGCCTGGGTTTCTGGGTTACTAGACCAGTGATATTACCATTACACCACTGCCTCCCCTCTATTCCCTACCTTCAGTTTGTTTTCCTTCTACAAGATACAGTTTCAATACTTAAGTTTTCCATCTCCTGACCAACGTGTCCCAGTAAAATTTATCTCTTAATTAAGATTTAAAAAATCTGGTCATTTATATCAATTGTACAAATGAACAACTGAAAAAGTACAGCACAGGAACAGGCCCTTTGGCCCTCAAAGCCTGTGCTGACCATCATGTCCTAATTAATCTAAAACAAAAACCTGCCATTTTTCAATCTGTATCCCTCTATTCCCTCCCTATTCATGTACCCATCTAGGCACCTCGTAAATGTCTTCAATGTGCCCACTTCCACCACCTCTTCTGGTAATGCATTCCAGGCTGCTTCCATTCTCTGCATGAAAACCTTCCCTTGCACATGTCCCTTAAACTTTTCCCCTCTAATCTCGAACCTGAGGCCCCTTGTAATTGAAACTTAAACCCTGGGAAAAAGCCTCCGACTATCCACCCTATCAATGCCTCTCATAATTCTGCAGACCTCTATCAGGTCTCCTCTAGGTTGCCGTCGTTCCAGTGAAAACAATCCTAGTCTTTTTAACCTTTCCTCCTAGTCAATGCCCTGGAGACCAGGCAACGTCTTGGTGAACCTTCTCTGTACTCTCTCCAAAGCTTCCACATCCTTCTGGTGGTGTGGTGACCAAAACTGCACACAATACTCCAAGTGATCTTGCACTAGTTGCTGTGTTTCTTTACATTACATAATTAACTACAGCTCAAATGGTTTTTCCTGGCTTTAAAGTTCTTTGGGTCATCCTGGCGATACGGAACATGCAATATAAATAGCAGTCTTTATTCAATACTATTTACCCTTTCAACCTTTATTTTGCCCTGATTAGGTCCTTAATTCTTCACTGAGGTCTTTCAATAACCAAATCTTTCTAGAAATCAGTTTTAGTTAATTATTTTCATCAACCTGTTTGGACATGTGTTACGACACACCTCTGGGACTGTTGGGACTTGAACCTGGATCTTTTGGCCTAGAGATGTGAACACTACCGATGTGCATAAGGAACCAATTTTAAGACTACCTTTCTACTCCTGAAATTTAGATCCTTTCCTCAAGTCAATGCTTGGCCCAAAAGAACACGCAAAAAAACCAAATATTTCTAATTGCTCTGACAGATGTTAGTTACAACACCAGGCTTCATGTATACCTAAGAATAGAATAGAAACTCTGTCTAAACTTGAAGCTTTGTAAAAGCGTAATGAATACCTCCTTTTCTATGTAAACCTCAAAGTAAATAAAGATCTATATTAAGTAAATAATTGGAAATTTAAAAACAATCCCTTTTGACAGGAATTTAATGAATGTTCACAAACGCACACAGAAAAGACTCCCACAGAAATACCGGGATCACTACTGCTCGAAATAAATTTCACATTGTTACAATTCCCAAAGAAGAATTATGTACTGAAAATAGCCAAATTGACTGAATTACTCCCAATAAAGTAATGACAAACAAAATTTCAGTCTTGTAAGTTCTCCTTAAAATCAGAACCAACATAAACTGAATAGAAATTAACAGCCTTCAAATGAGAAAATATAAGCTTCACTTCAAATAGTTGCCAGAACAAAGAAACTTCCTGCATAACCAAACGCATACTTGTCATTCCTCACAGATGTGTGGCACCGCAAAATCACACAGTTGTTCTTTACTCTTGCAGGGTAGGTCAGGAGTCCTATCTGATCATCTATCATCCTGAATTTCATTAGTAATGATTATCATCAGCAAGGCATATTTCTATGAATGTAGATGGCGTAGCTTTCCAGAGTTCCTTCTCAACTGACCATTTCAGTCTAATTCACGATATGGTCCTCTAATTTAAATTCCCAAATCTTTTGCACGCCTGAGCATTCAGTCCATTTTAGCTGGCTTATACATCACTACACCAAGGGTGTCTGGAATTGTATTTCTCTCTTTACTGCCAAACTGAAACCATCTTTTGCAACATTGATGGCTTTTCATCATCGTAGAATTATCGTAGAATCCCTACAGTGTGGAAACAGGCTCTTCAGCCCAACAAGACCCTCAGAGCATCCCATCCAGACCCATCCCCCTAATCTACACATCCCTGAGCACTACGGGCAATTTAGCATGGCCAATCCACCCAGCCTGTACATCTTTGGACTGTGGGAGGAAACCGGAGCACCCGGAGGAAACCAAGGCAGACACGGGGAAAATGTGCAAACTCCACACAAACAGTTGCCCAAGGGTGGAATCAAACCCGGGTTCCTGGCACTATGAGGCAGCAGTGCTATCCACTGAGCCACCATGCTGCCTCTCTTACAAATCTTCCATTCCTCTTTCTGCATCTGTTCCTTTATATTGATGTCAGTGTGCTGACTGCGTTCACCTTATGCAGTATTTGATGCTCACAATGTCTCCTCTACACTGCAACTTCCAAACACAGATGGGGTAACAATTTTGCGGTAAACCTTGTACTGTCTGCAAGCATAGCGCCAACCTTCCAGTTGCTTGCCATTTTAACAAATCATCTTGCTCACAAGCTCACATTTCTGTCTTAGGTCTGTTATAGTGTTCCAGTTAGGCCTAACTCAAATTAGAGGAATAGCATGCTATTTTCCTTTTAGGTACTTAACAGGCTTCTGGACTCAACATTGAGGTCAAAACCCTCAGATGATGAATTCTTTTCCCTATTTTTTTTGCCTTGCCTCTCCCCAATCATGCCCTGGTGTCTGGGAACCTGGCTTTGCTTTCATCGAGTCATACAACACGGAAAAGGTCCTTCGGCCCATTGAGTCCTTACCGACATAACTACCATTAAAGGTGCACTAATCCCAATTTCCTGCACTTGGCCCATGTCCTGGAATGTTATGATAATCATATTTCAAGTGGTCCTCCACATATATTTTAAAGTTTGCAAGGTTTCCTTCACAACCTTCCCAAGCAGCACACTCCAGATTCGCACCACCCTCTGAGTGAAGAAGTACTTTCTCAAATTCCCTCTGAATCTCCTGCCCCTTACCCTCAACATATACCCCCTCAACCAAGGGGAACAGCTGTTTCCCACTCACTGTATCCATACCCCTCAATAATCTTATACACATCAATCATGTCCCCCCTCAGCCTTCTCTGCTTTAAAGAAAAGAATCCAAGCCTATCTTCACTCCATCCTGGGCAACATCTTGGCGAACATTCTCTCTACCCCCTCTAGTGCTATCACATCCTTCCTATAGTGAGGTGACCAAACTGCACATAGTACTCCAGCTATGGCCTAACCAATGCTCTAAATAACTCCAACATTACCTCCTTGCTGTTATACTCTATCCACAACTGATGAAAGCAAGTGTTCCATTTGCCTTCTTAACTATACTATTCATGTGCTGTGTCAAATTCAGAGATCTGTGAATGATTACTCCAAGATCCCTCTGTTTCTCTGAGCTATCCAGTGTCCTGCCAGTCATTAAATACTCCCTCATCTTGTTTCTTCTTCCAAAATAACCTCACATTTATCAGGGCTAAATACTATCTGTCACTGCTCTGCTCATCTGACTAACCTATCCATTTCTTCCTGTAACCTAGAACCATCTTCTTCATTATTAACCACCCTACCAATCTTGATTCTGTCTGCAAACTTGCTTAACATTCTCCCCACATTTCCATCTATATCATTTATGTATATAACAAACAATAAAGGTCCCAGTGCTGATCCTGTGGTACACCGCTGGACCCCAGCCTCCAGTCACTGAAACAGCTTTCTACCTTTTATGTCCTTTTACTAAGCTAGTTTCCCATCTATTTTGTCAAGTTTCCCTCAATTCCCTGTGCTTTAACCTTTTCAATTAGTCCCCCATGTGGGACCTTGTCAAAAGCTTTGCTAAAGTCCATGTAAACTACATCAACTGAACTTCCCTTATCCATACAATGGATCACATTTTTCAAAAATTCTAAGTATTTGTCAGGCATGACCTCCCTCTGACAAAGCCATCCTGACTATCCCTAATTAGCCCATGCCTTTCCAAGTCGATATTAATTCTCTTTGAGAATTTTCTCTAATACTTTCCCCACCACTGATGTGTGACTCCGTGGTCTGTAATTCCCTTATTTATCTCTATTACCTTTCTTGAAAAGAGAAACAACATTAGCCATCCTCCAGTCCTCTGGCACCTTCCCCCATGGCTTGAAAGGAATTAAAAATTTATTTCAGAGCCTCTGTAATTTCCTGCCTCACCTCCCAAAGCAGCCTTGGATGCATTTCATCTGGGTCAGGGGATTTGTCCATTTTAAACCCCATCAGAGCCTCCAGTGCCTCCCCATTTCCCATGTCAAACTGTGCAAGTTCACCACGATCCATTTTCCTGACTTCTATACCTATATTCTCCTTTTCCAGAGCCAATGTCTGAATATAATAGTTCACTTCCCGGCTTGCGCTCTCAGCTCTCCTGTTGCTGAAAGCAAGAAGGCCGCTGACTCACGAGGCAAGTTTTTATAAAGAAACCTTAACTTCCCAGCTGCCCCCTGGCTCATGCTCTCAGCTCTCCTGCCACTGAAAGCAAGAAGGCTGCTGACTCACGAGGCAAGTTACTTGACTTGGTCTGCAGTAGGTGATCAGGAGGGAAAAACATATTGGACTTCTTCCTTGTTAATTGCCTGCTGCTGATGCACCTGTCCATGATAATACTGGTGGTAGTAATAACCACACAGTCCTTATGGAGATGAAGTCCCATCTTCACTACATTAAGCGTATATTCCATCATACTGTGTAGCACTCCCATGTGTTAAATGGAAAGATATGAAACAGATCTAGCAACTCATAACGGGTATCCATGAGGTGCTATAGATCACATCATCAGCAGAATTGTACTCAAACACAATCTACAATCTCATAGCTCAACAAACCTTCAAACCAGGGGGTGAACTTCAAAAAGTATTTCACTGGCTGTAAAGCAATTTGAGAAAATAACGTAAGGACCAGGAGCAGCAGTAGGCAATTTAGCTTCTTGAACCTGCTCCACCATTTGATACGATCATGGTTGATCTCATTTCAGCCTCAACTCCACATTCCTGCCCATTCTCCATTACCCCTCAACCCATTATGAATTAAGTATCTATTTCTTCCTTAAATGTACTCAATGACCCAGCATCCATCACACTCTGGGGTAGTGAATTGCTTTGAGTGAAGTAATTTCTCCGCATCTCTGTTTTAAATCTGCTATCCTGTATTCTAAAACTATGATCTCTCATTCTAGATTGCCCCACAAGAGGAAAAAAACCCTTTACGTCTACTTTGTCAAACCCTTTTAACATCTGATATACATCAATTAGATCTCTTCTCATTCTTCTAGACTCCGGAGAATAGGCCTACACTGCTCAAACTCTCTTCATAAGACATAAGTTTGTCTTATATTTTAACTCATCTCTGGAATCAATCTAGTGACCCTCCTCTGAAATGCCTCCAATACAACTATATCCCTCCTCAAGTAAGGGAACCAAATTTGTATGCAATACTCCAGGTGCAGTATCGGTAATGCTTTGCACAGTTGCAGCAACACTTCTCTACTTTTATACACATTCTTCTAGCAATAATAGCCAAAATTCTATTTGCCTTCCTTAATTACCTGCTGTAGCTGCAATCTAGCTTTCTGTAATTCATGCTTCAGGACATCCAAGGTACCTCTGAAGTTTTTCTCCATCTAGATAATAAGCTGCCCTTCTATTTGTCCAACCAAAATAGGTAACCTCACACTAATACATGTTAAACTCCATATACCAAATTTTGGCCCGTTCACCTACATTTCCATATCCATTTGTAAATTTCTTATTTCTTCTTTCCAACTTATTTTTGCACCCATTTTAGTTTCATCTGCAAGTTTTTCTGTCAGACTTTCTATCCCTGCATCCAAGTCGCTAATATAGATTGTAAATATTTGGGGCCTGAGGATCAAACTTTGCGGCATCCCATGCTAGTTACATCTTGCCAACCAGGAAAAAAAATCATTTATCCAGACTCTCTGCTTTCTGTCAGTGAGCCAATCCTCTACTCTAAGTTAATAACCCCCTAATCCCATTTGATCTTACCCTGTATATTAATTTTTTGTGTGGCACCTTATCAAAAGCCTTCTGGAAGACCAGATACACTACATCTATGTTACCCCCATTATCCCCATTGCTTGTTATATCTTCAAAGAACTCTAGAAAATTAGTCAAACATGATTTACCCCTTATAAAACCATGCTGGCTCTGATGTATTTTAACTTTCCAAATATCCTGTTATTACTTCCTTAATAATAGATTCTAACAATTTCCCAATGGCACGTGTTAAACTAACTGGTCTGTACTTTCCTACTTTCTGTTCCTTACCATTTTTAATATATTATCATTTTGCCAATCCACTAGAACCTTTTGTGCATCCAGGGAATTTTGGAATATTATAACCAATAGATCCACTATTTCTGTTGCCGGTGCTCATGAAGATGCATGAAGGCAAGTCATACTTTGGTCAATCAGACTGATTTCAGGAAGGGGGAAAGATTGGTGATGTCATGTATGATGAAGATTTGTGTGACAATCTTGTCTTCCAGATTCTTCACAATTTTGCAGCCTATCTGCTCTAGGCAGGTCAGATAGGCACATTCAGGTTTCAGCATTTGATAGTGCTGTTTAGATTTCCATTAAACAATGTTGTTTTCATTTGTTCCTTTGTTGATAGGTTTTGTTATAACCAGAAATTGAATTTGTTCAAAATGCTAACTTATTAAACAATTAATCATTATAGGAATTGTGTGAAAGCTTTGGAGAGGATGCAAAAGAGGTTTACCTGGATGTTACCTGGATTGGAATGTATTAGCTATGAAGAGAGGTTGGATAAACTTGGATAGTTTTCACCAGAACATTGGAGGCTAGGGGCAACCACAGCCCTCTATGATTGTGAATTCCAAAGGTTTACAACCCTCATCTCAGACCTAAGCGGTATTCCCCATATTTTTAAATTGTGTGTCCTCCTCCCCAACCAGAACAACCATTTTACCTACATCTACACAATCTTTCCCTTTAAGTATTTTGTAATTTCAATAGGATTACCTCTCATTCTTCAAAACACTAGAGAATACAGATTCAGTTTGCTCAATCTCTGCCCTGAGGACAGTCCTGCCATCCTGGGATCGAGTTCAAAGAGCCTTTTGTTGTACTCCCTCTATGGCAATACAGCTTTTCAGAGATAAGGAGATGAAAACTACACTCAGCGCTTTAAGTGTGATTTAACCAAGCACCTGCACAATTTAAGCAAGACTTTACTATTCCTGCACTCAAATCCCCTTGCAATAAAAGGTTAAATTCCTTAGAGCTTGCTGCACCTGCATGTTCGACTTAAATGACTTATCGATGAAGTCCTTTGTACATCTATACTTTCCAATACATAAACATTTTAAGAATACTCTGCACTTCTATTTCTCCAACTAAAATGGATAAACTCACATTTTTCCATATTGTAGTTCATATATTCATGCCCATTAACTAATTTGCCCAAATCACAGAACATAGAACAGTACAGGCATGGGGCTGGATGAACACAGCAGGTCAAGCAGCATCATAGGAGCAGGAAAACTTGACGTTTCGGGCCTAAACCCTTCATCAGAAATGGGGGAGGGGAAGAGGGTTCTGAAATAAATAGGGAGAGAGGGGGAGGCGGATAGAGGATGGATAGAGGAGAGGATAGGTGGAGAGGAGGCAGACAAGTCGAAGAGGCGGGGATGATAACCCTCTTCCCCTCCCCCATTTCTGATGAAGGGTTTAGGCCCGAAACGTCAAGTTTTCCTGCTCCTATGATGCTGCGTGACCTGCTGTGTTCATCCAGCCCCATGCTTGTTATCTCGGATTCTCCAGCATCTGCAGTACCTTTTATCTCTGAAAGAACAGTACAGCACAGGTTCAAGCCCTTCGGTCCCCAATGCTGTGCCAAACATGACACCAAATTAAACTAAACCTTTCTGCCTGCCAAAGGTCCATGTCCCTCTATCCCTTATTCATTCATGTGCATATCTAAAGGGACCTTAAACACCCCTATCATACCTGCCTCCATCACTACTTCCGGCAGTGCGTACCAGGCACCTACCATTCTCTGTGTAAAAAAATTGCCCCTCACATCTCCTTTGAACTTTCCCCCACTGAGCTTAAATGCACGCCCTCTAGTATTAGACATTTCAACTTTGGGAAACAGATTCTGACTGTCAACCCTATCTATGCCTCTCATAATTTTATAGACTTCTATCAAGTCTCCTCTTAGCCACCGCTGCTCCAGAGAAAATAATCCAAGTTTATTCAGCCTGTTCTTATAAATCATATCTTCTAATCCAGGTAGGATCCTGGTAAACCTCTTCTGCACCCCCTTCAAAACCTCCACATCCTTCCTGTAATGTAGCGACCAGAATTGAACACAATACTCTAAATGCAGCCTAACCAAAGTTTTATAAAGCTGCAACATGACATCCTAACTCTTGTACTCAATGCTCTGACCAATAAAGGCAAGTGTGCCATATGCCTTCTTTACTACTCTTGTGTGGCCACTTTCAGGATGCTATGGAATCAGACCACAAGATCCTTTTGTACATCAATGCTGTTAAGGGTCCTGCCATTAACTGTATATCTTTCCTTAACATTTGATCTCCCAAAGTGCAACACTTCACACTTGCCCGGACTAAACTCCATCTGCCATTTCTCTGCCCTTATCTGTAACTGATCCCTATCCCACTATATCCTTTGACAACCTTCAACACTATCCACAACGCCCTCAATCTTTGTGTCTGCAAACTTCTGCAGTAGGGCTCTCTGCAGAATACCACTAGTCATGGATCTCCAGCCAGAAAAAACACCTTTCCACCACTGCCCTCTGTCTTCTATAGGCAATCCAATTCTGAATGCAAATGGCCAAGTGGATCCCATGCATCTTCATCCTCTAGATGAGCCTACCATGAAGGACCTTGTCAAGAATCTTACTAAAATTCATGTAAACAACATCCACTGCTCTACCCTCATTGATCACATTCGTCATCTCCTCAAAAGCTTGTAAGACATGACCTGCCCTGCACAAAGCCATGCTAAATGTCCCTTATTAGGCCATGCTTTTCCAAATGCACATAAATTCTAGCCTTAAGAATCCTCTCTAATAACTTCCCAACCACTGATGTGAGACTGGAATAACTTGATAGGTATAACAGTTGCATGCTGAGGGTCTAACTAAAGTAACAAGTAATCCAAAACTGTACAAACTAATTAAGGTAGAGAGATCATAACAAGTTGTAAGGTGATGGTGTCAAAACAGGACAGTAAGTAAAATTTTACAGATACAGAACAGTATGGTAAGGTTACATGTAGTGCAACACCCAAGATCAGGGTTAAGGCTGTCTTCATGGATGCGGACTTGGCTAACAATTTCTGCTTGACAATTCTGCATTGCTGTGTATCTCAAAGGCTGCCTTGGAGGGCGCTTACCCAAAGGTCAGAGACTGAATGTCCTTGACTGCTGTGGTGTTCCCTAAATGGGAGGGAACATTCCTGTCTGACAATTGTTATGTGATGTCCATTCATCCGTTGTCCTAGTGTCTGCATGGTCTCATCAATATACCATGCCTTGGGGTATCCTTGCCTGCAGCCAATGAGGTAGACAGTATTGGCCGGGTCACATGAGTATCTGCTATGTACATGGTGGTGTTCCCATGTGTGATGGTAGTATGCAAGTACCCTCAAGTTCCTTTGTGTTGCATTTTCCTGCAGTTTTTCTCCATTTAAATAATACTTTGTTCTTTTGTTCTCCCTTCCAAAATGAAAATTTTCCCACATTATACTCCATTTGTCAACTTTTTGAAGGCTAAATTATTTTATTATAAGTTCTTCTTTCTTTTGTTTTACTTTAACTATTGTGATTGAATAAAATTGTACTTTGCTTAATGTCGAGTAGTTTGACCAGTCAATCTGCATCTGGAATACAGCATTTTACATTTGCCTTTAAAATAAGAAACATTTAGGGTCTAGGCTACCTTCTTAAAATATTTTGTGGGGGTCTGGTCTGGTCTGATTAATAACAAATTGGGGGCTGTTGTCAGGATCAAAGTCTCTAAATCCAACTTGGGTTTAGGATTTTGTTTCGGCTGTTGAATTCAGTTGGTTTACACAAGGATGTGCCTTGTGTAGTAAAGGCTCTTTCCATCACTAAGCATGTCCTGGGGTGGACAAAGTCATTTCAGAAGTTTTACAGAAATTGAACGAGGCAAAGCTTTTGGAATTGGCAGACCAGCTGGAGTTGGGGTTGCCTTTGTCTGTGAGAAAAGTGGGTAATTGCACTAATACCTCGACATTTATGATTGCCAGAAATGCCATCAGGATCTTTGGAATGGCTAAAATTCAATTGCAAATGACACAGCTTGAATTACAGACAAAAGAAAACGAATTAATAGCCCTAGTGGAAGAACAAACTAAGGAAAGAATAGCCCCATCAGCAGAAAAAGAAAATGAAAGAAATAACCCTAGCAGAATAAAAGCAGAAGAGAAAGAGTTTGAACTTCAGAAGATGGCAATTAGAGAGGAAAGTTTACTTAAAAGGGCGGAGCTGAAGAACAAGGTAGGCTTAGTGAGGAGGATGTGACAACGAGCAACCCAATGTAGCCAAAGTCCTGCTGGGGATCTGTTTAAACATGTCCTTGCATTGCCCAAGTTCAATGAGAAGGGCATAGAAGCCTTTTTGAGAACGTGACTAAACAAATGAAATGGCTGGTGACCATATGGGTATTGGTGATCCAAACAAAGTTGATAGGTGGAGCTAGTGAGATGTTTGCATCACTATCAGAGGAGGTATCTGGGGAGTGTAAGGAGGTGAAAATGTCATCTTAAGTGCATACGAGTTGGTGCCTGAAGCCTATATTCAACATTTCAGGAACCTAAGGAGGGAACCTGATCAAACGTACATTGAGTTTAAAAGGACCAAACAAAGTAATTTCAATAGGTGGATAAGGACATTGAAAATAGATCAAACATATGATGCTCTTAGAGAGACAATTATTTTGGAGGAGTTCAAAAATTCACTTCCTGAAGTAGTGAGAACTCATGTGGAAGAGCAGAGAGTTAAAACTGCAAGATTAGCAGCAGAAACACAGTTCCTAACTATCTCAGATGAATCTGAGTTGGTTCACAAAGCAAAGTTTGGCTTCTGACATCAATTTCGACTATGAGGGACAGAAATTGGGAAAAAGAGAAATCCTCAGGTGGTAAGGGAGAAAGGACATCTCATTGAAGATTGTAAAGATAATTTATCACAGGATAAAAATGAAACTCATGATGGGGAAAGAGAAGTACAAAAGCTCAGGTATTTTCACTGCAAGAAAGTAAGCCACCTGAAATCGTAGTGTTGGTGGTTTAGAAAAAGCACTGGGAAGATGGATGCGGGAAAACAGGATAAGACAGTGAGTTTTGTTGAAGTGGTAAAAGAAAGCACAGTGGAAGCTAAAGAGCTGTGCCAAAATATACAACCTGTTTAGGGGTTGATTGAGAAGAAAGTACCAGATCTCTCTATAAGTTACACACAAAGCTAAGGTTTACTCATATATGCCAGCAGAAGCAGGTAAAGAAATCATGATTTTAAGAACTATGGGAGCATGTCAATCTTTGATGGTGAGAAATGTGGAGATAATGTAATACAGAAGAAGTATTGACAGAAAAAAGTGGTACTATGTGTAATTGTATGGTGAGACGAGAAGTGTTCTATTATGTAAAGTAAGGTTGGAGAGTACGGTGAAAAGTGGAAAAGTGTTGGTCGGAATATGTGAGAAACTCTTGTTACTAGGAACACAATTTGTCCTTGGTAATGATATAGCTTGATCACAGGTGTAAGTGATGCCTACTGTGGTTGAAAATCAGGCAACTCAGGTATTACAGGAAGTATGTCCTGGGATTGTTCATGACTGTGTGTCACAAAGCCACAGGTTGAAGCAGGAGGAGAAATTTAAAGAATAAAGATGAGGAAATTAAAGTTTATTTGTCAGAGACTATGTGTAATCAAATGATTGAGAAGAAAATCACGAAGAGGTGGAAGACAAGGTGTATAATTTTATTTCAGAGAAATTAACCGAATTACTATAGAAAGATGAAAAAGTAGAGCAGTTGTATCAAAAAGCATTCACATAAGAAGAATCTGAGTGTATCCCAGAATGTTACTATCATGAAAATGATGTCTTGATGAGGAAATGGAGCCCATCACATATTCATGCAGATGAGAAATCGGCAGAAATTCATCAAGGTGTATTACTAGTGGGTTATAGAAAGAAAGTGTTGCGGGTAGCAGAGGTCATTTGGGAGTAAGCCAAAATACAAAAACAATTTTACTGGCCTGGACTGCACAAGGATATGGTTGACTTTTGCTGGACATGTCATACGTGTCACGTAATTGGAAAACCTCAGGCAGCGATAAAACCAGCACCCTTAATACCGTTTTTGCTTTTAAGGAACCTTTTACATGGGTCTTAATTGAATGCATTGGGCCCCTACCGAAAACGAAAAGCACGAATCAGTATTTGCTGACCATAGTGGATGTGTTTACTTGATTCCAGAGGCCATTCCTTTATGCAGTATCTTGGCCAAAAGGACTATAGAAGAGTTACTCAAATTTTTACTGGATATGGACTACCCACAGATACAAATCAGGTCAAGGGTCAAATTTTACATGAAAGTTATTCAAGGAAGTTCTAGATAGTTTAGGAATAAAACAATTCAAATCCACTGTATACCATCCAGAATTGCAGGGAGCACGACAACATCAAACTTTAAAGACCATGTTGAGGGCTTAGTGTCAAGATTATCCAGAGGATTGGGGTGAAAGAATTTAATTTTTACTTTTTGCAATTAGGGATGCACCAAGTGAATCTATCAAATTCAGTCCATTTGAAATAGTTTTCTGGGCATGAGGTGAAAGGACCAGGGAGAAATTGGTGAGTCAGAGTTCAGAGACCAGACATTTGAATTATGTGTCAAATTTTAGGGAAAGATTAAACAGAGAATTAAACAGCGATTAAAAAGGAGATTCAATGGTCAGGGGAACTGACAGCAGATTCTGTAATACCAAGTGAGACTCCCGGATGGTATGTTGCCTCCCGGGTGCCAGGGTCAGGGATTTCTCGGATCAAGTCAATGGGATTCTTAAGGGGGAGGGGGAGCAGTCTTAAGTCGTGGTACACATCGATACCAATGATATAGCTAGGAAATGGGATGTGGACCTGAAAAGTGAATATAGGGAATTAGGATAGAAGCTGAAAGCCAGGATGAGCAGAGTAGTAATCTCAGGATTACTGCCAGTGCCATGGGCTAGCGAGGCCAGGAATAGAGAGTGAGTGCAGCTAAGCACATGGCTATAGAGCTAGTGTAGGAGGGAGGGCTTCAGATATGTGGATCATTGGGATACCTTCTGGGGAAGATGGGACCTGTACAGGAAGGACGGGTTGGATCTGAACTGGAGGGGGACGAATATCCTGGGTGGGAGGTTTGCTACAGCTCCTCAGGAAGGTTTATACTAGTTTGGTAGGGGGATGGGAACCGGAGCAACAGATCAGAGGATGGGGTAGCCAGTGTACAGGCAGATACAACATGCAGAGAATCTGTGAGAAAGGATAAGCAGTTGATAGGGCAAAGCTGCAGTCAGTGCGACGGGTTGAAGTGTATCTATTTTAATGCAAGAAGTGTCAGGAATAAGGGTGACGAACTTACAGCATGGATCAGTACTTGGAACTACAATGTTGTGGCCATTATGGAGACTTGGATAACACAGAGGCAGGAATGGTTGTTGAATGTTCCGGGGTTTAGATGTTTCAAAAGAAATAGGGAGGGAGGTAAAAGAGGTGGTGGAGTGGCATTACTAATCAGGGATGGTATCACAGCTGCAGAAAGGGAGGTCGTGGAGGAGGGTTTGTCTACTGAGTCAGTATGGGTGGAAGTCAGAAACAGGAAAGGAGCAGTCACTTTATTGGGAGTTTTCTATAGACTCCCCAGTGGCAACAGAGACACTGAGAGACAGATTTTAGAAAGGTGCAGAAGTAGTAAGGTTGTTGTAATGGGTGACTTCAACTTCCCTAATACAGACTGGAACCTCCTAAGTGAAAATAGCTTGGATGGAGTAGATTTTGTCACGTATGTCTGGGAAGGATTTCCGACTGAATATGTAGATAAGCCGACTACAGGCCATATTGGATTTGGTGCTTGGCAACAAACCAGGCCAGGTGTCAGATCTCTCGGTGGGAGAGCATTTCAGTGATAGTGATCACAACTCCCTGACCTTTACTATAGACATGGAGAGGGATAGGAGCAGATGGTATGGGAAAGTATTTAACTGGGGGAGGGGGAATTACAATGCTATTAGGCAAGAACTGTGGAGCATAAAATGGGATCAAATGTTCTCAGGGAAATACATGACAGAAATGTGGAGGTAGTTTAGGGAGCAGTTGCTACAAGTACTGGATAGGTTTGTCCCACTGAAGCAAGGAATGGATGGTAAGGTGAAGGAACCTTGGATGACAAGACATGTGGAACATCTAGTCAAGAGGAAAAGGAAGCTTATTTTAGGTTGAGGAAGCAAGGATTGGACAGTGCTTCAGAGGTCTACAAGGTAGCCAGGAAGGACCTGAAGAATTGACTTGGGAGAGGAAGAGGGGGTATGAAAAAACCTTGGCAGGTAGGATCAAGAAAAACCCCAAGGTGTTCTATGCTTATGTGAGGAACAAGAGGATGGCCAGAGTGAGAGTAGGGCCAAGCAGGGATAGTGGAGGGAACTTGTGTGGAGTCAGAAGAGGTAGGGGAGGTCCCGAATGAATACTTTGCTTCAGTATTCAGCAGTGAGAGGAACCTTGACGTTTGTGAGGACAGCATGAAACAGGCAGATATGCTTGAACAGGTCGATGTTAGGAAGGAGGATATGCAAGAACGTTTGAAAAACACGAGGATAGATAAGTCCCCTGGGCCAGATGGGATATACTCAAGGCTGCTACAAGGAGCGATGGAAGAGATTGCTGCCCCTTTGGCGATGATCTTTGTGTCCTCACTGTCTACTGGAGTAGTACCAGATGACTGGAGGGTGGAAAATGTCATTCTCTTGTTCAAGAAAGGGAATAGGGATAATCCTGGGAATTACAGACTGGTCAGCCTTACTTCTGTGGTGGGCAAATTATTGGAGAGGATTCTGAGGGCTAGTATTTTTGATTATTTGAAAAAGCACAGTTTGATTAGAAATAGTCAGCATGGCTTTGTGAGGGGAAGGTCATGCCTCACAAGCCTTATTTAATTCTTTGAGGATGTGACAAAACACATTGATGAAGGCAGAGCAGTGGATGTGCTGTATATGGATTTTAGCAAGGCATTTGATGAGGTTCCCCATGGTATGCTCATTCAGAAAGTAAGGAGGCATGGGATTCAGGGAGATCTGGCTGTCTGGATACAAAACTGGCTGTCCAACAGAAGACAGAGGGTGGTAGTAGATGGAAAGTATTCAGCTTGGAGCTTGGTGACAAGTAGTGTTCCGCAGGGATCTGTTCTGGGACCTCTGCTCTTTGTGATCTTTATAAATGACTTGGATGAGGAAGTGGAAGGGTGGGTTAGTAAGTTTGCTGATGACATGAAGGTTGGTGGAGTTATGGATAGCGTGGAGGGCTTTTGTGGTTTGCTATGGTACAGTGACAGGATGCAGAGCTGGGCAAAGAAGTGGCAGATGGAATTCAACCCAGAAAAGTGTGAAGTGATTCATTTTGGAAGGTTGAATTTGAATGCAGGACACAGGGTTGATGGCAGCATCCTCAGCAGTGTGGAGGAACAGAGGGATCTTGGGGCCCATGTCCATAAATCCCTCAAAGTTGCTACCCAAGCTGATGGGGTTGTAAAGAAGGCTTATGGTGTGTTGGCTTTCATTGGCAGGGGAATTGAGTTAAAGAGCCGCGAGGTTATGCTGCAGCTCTGTAAAACCCTGGTTAGACCTCACTTGGAATATTGTGTTCATTTCTGGTCACCTCATTATAGGAAGGATGTGCAAGCTTTACAGAGGGTGCAGAGGAGATTTACCAGGACGCTGCCTGGACTGGAGGGCAGGTCTTATGATGAAAGGTTGAGGGATCTAGGGCTTTTTTCATTGGAGCGAAGAAGGATGAGAGGTGACTTGACAGACGTGTTCAAGATGATGAGAGGCAATAGATAGAATGGATAGCCAGAAACTTTTTCCCAGGGCAGAAATGACTATTATGAGGGGGCATAATTTTAAGGTGATTGGAGGATGGTATAGGGGAGATGTCAGCGGTAGGGTCTTTACACAGAGAGTGGTGGGCGTGTGGAATGCAATGCCGACAGTGGTAGTGGTGTCAGATACTTCCGAGACTTTTAAGCGACTCTTGGATAGGAACATGGAGGATAGTAAAATGTAGGGTATGCAACGTAGTTTGATCTTAGTAGGATAATTGGTCGGCACAACATCGTGGGCTGAAAGGCCTGTACTGTGCTGTACCATTCTATTTTCTGTGTTCTTTGTTCTCTGAAGAACAGGCGAGTTGGCTAGACAGCCTTTACAAGTAGCACAGCATGTGATGAAGCAAGAAGCAGACAAGAAATCAAAAATTTGCAATTTTGCTTACGGAGACAAAGTTCTACTGTTATTTCCAGTGGTAGGAGAACCTTTAAAAGCAAGTTTCAGTAGGCCTTATCAAATCGAAAGGAAATTGAATGAGATGAATAATTTGATAAGAACGCTAGATTGAAAGAATTCTCACAGAATCTGTCATGTGAATATGCTCAAAAGGCACAGGGAAGGAAAGCAAAAGGATAATGTGTCACTAGTTACAATACAGAGTGAGGAACCAAGTTTCGGTGATTCTGAATCGGATATTCCTCAAATTAAATTGGACAAAGGGCAAGTTCTCAAAAATTGGGATAAATTAGAATGGTATATAGAATAAAATAGAATAGCTTTTATTGTCACATATACTCAATGCATATATTGAAAAGTTATTGAGTTACCTTCCAGGTGAAAATCAAAATGACCTGACAATCTGACACATACAATCATATGGGGAGATATATGGGAAAAGGCTAGAAAGTCCTAACCTAATTACGCATGATATAGATGTAGGAAATGCTGTTCCAATTAAATAACATCTTCATAGACGTAACTCTCTAAAGTTGGCACAGGTTCAACAAACAATTGAATGCATGCTTAATGACAACATAATCGGAGAGAATTGCAGCTACTCGAGTTCAACCACAGTGACTGTGCCAAATCCAGATGGTACCCAATGATTATGTTTCACTGTCGCAAAGTCAATGTAGTTCCAAAGTCTGATTCATATCCTATTCCACATTTGGAAGACTGTATTGAGAAGGTGAGTCAAGCAACTTATATTTCTAAGTGGTACTTACTCAGAGAATATTGGCATTATCCAAAAGAGCGAAGACAATTTTAGCTTTCGTGACTCCCTTTGATCTTGCTCTGCCATTCAACAGGATTATGGCAGATCTGACGTTCCTCATGTCCTTTTTCCTGCTTTTCCCCATAACCCTTGATTGTTCTACTGATCAAGAATCTATCTATCTCAGCCTTAAATATAGACAAAGACTCTGTCCACACAGCTTTCTGTGGCAAGGAGTTCCAAAGTCTCTCAAAACTCTGACAGAAGAAATTCCTTCTCATCTCAGACTTGAATTTTAGCCTCTTTATTGTGAGATTATGCCCTCAGATCCTAGACTTTCCCAGAAGGGGAAACATCCCCCCAGCATTTACCCTGTCAAGCCCTTTAAGATTCCTAAATAAAAACCAAAAGAACTGCGGATGCTGTAAATCAGGAACAAAAACAAAGTTGCTGGAAAAGCTCAGGAGGTCTGGCAGCATCTGTGAAGGAGAAAACAGAGTTAATGTTTCGGGTTCGGTGACCCTTCCTCAGAACTGA
>JAHRHZ010000013.1:781805-798668 GCA_024137785.1 Ginglymostoma cirratum
TTAACTCTGTTTTCTCCTTCACAGATGCTGCCAGACCTGCTGAGCTTTTCCAGCAACTTTGTTTTTGTTCCTTTAAGAATCCTACCTGTTTCAATGAGGTCACCTCTCATTCTTCTAAATTTCAGTGAGTTCAACCCATTTAACCTTTGCTCATCATACAATCGCTCCATACTGGGAATCATCCTAGTGAACCTTCTCCAAACTGCCCCCAGTGAAATAATTTTTTTCTGAATAAGGGCACCAAAACAGCTCGTGGTGCTCCAGAGGTCTCAGCAGTACCTTGTTGCAATAAGACTTCCCTGATCTTGTACTCCAACCCCCCTGAAATGAAGGAAACACTCCATTAACCTCAATCAATACAATGTGAAGCTGGAGGAACACAGCAGGTCAGGCAGCTTCACAGGAGCAGGAGACTTTACGTTTCGGGCCTAGACGCTTCGTTAGGACTTAGCCATTAGCCTTCCTGATACCTGTTGCACTTGTGTGGAAGTTTTTCCTGTTTTGTGCATAAGTATCCCTAAGTCCTTTGTGTTGCAACTTTGAGTTTTTCTTCATTTAAAGAAAACTCTGCTGTTTTGTTCTCTCTTCCAAAATGAACAACTTCAGATTTTCTTACATTTTAATCTATTTGCCAACTTTTTGCTCACTTACTTCACCTATTGATAGCTACCTGTAAACAGTTACAGTCTTGCAACCATCTCTGTGGAAACCTACTGGTCATGTGTCACCAACCTGTAAAAGAACCTCTTATCTCCACTCGCTGTTTCCTGCCCATTAGCCAATCTCTATCCATACCAAATGCTACTTTCAGTACCATGGCTCTTACCCTAGATTTAACATTTCGTGCAGTACCTTGTCAAATGCATTCTAGAAGTCCAAATACTATTTGCACCATTTAGTGGTTCATCTCTATCCACTCTGGTTAAGATTTTCTTGAAAAATTGTAATAAATGTCGACCCCTGGTTATGGACTTCTGGGTCACTGGGAACATCCTTCATGCATCTACTTTGTCTAGACCTGATAGAATTTTATAGGTTTCTTTGAGATTCCCCTCATTGTTCTAATCTTCATCTCCGTTGAACATAATTCTGAGCAATTCTACCTTTCATCATACGTCAATTTCACAATCCCTGGAATCAGTCTTCATTGAAATATCTCCACAGTCCCTGGTTCTCAGGTTTGTTGCTTTTTTCTGACTAATTTGTATGCTTCTTCCTGTATCTATTACTATTAACTTCCTTTGTAAGCCATGGTTTGGACACCTTTCCTGTTTTATTTTTGCATCAGACAGGATGAACAATTATTGTAGTTCACCCTCTTTGAATGTTTGTCATTGCCTTTCCACCACCGCCTCTTTAAGTGATGTACCCTAATCTAAAATAGCCATCTCATGCCTCATCTCAGAATCAACTACATCATTCTCCACCTTTATGAGAATTCTACCGTATTATGGTCGTTCATCCTCAAGCAGCCTTGCACAACTAGATTGTCAATGTCGATTTGTTACTAATCTAATTTGTCTAATCTGTATACAGATTAAAGTCACCTATAGCTACAGATGTTCTTTTGTTATACACACCTCTAATTTCTGGGTTAATGCCATTTCCAACATCACCTCTACAGTTTGGGAGATTACATAAAAGACCCACTAATGTTTTCTGCCCCTTGGGCGTTTCTCAGCTCTACCCATAAAGATTCCACAATCAAAGCTAATATTCTTCCTCACCATTACACCGATTTTCTCTTTAACCAGCAATACATGCTACTGCTTTTTCATTTTTGTCCTTCCTAAAGACTGAATACTCCTGGATATTCAGTTCCCATCCCTGGTCACCCTGCACTCATGTCTCTGTATTCCCAGCTATCAATCTGTTTTCAGTGATTACTTTGTCACTTTATTGAGAATGCTCCTTGCATTAAGGCACAAGCCTTAAGGCTTGTCTTTTCAATATTTCTTGACCCATTATTTTTACATTATTTTTCAGTGTGTTTCTGTTTGATCGTGGCCTTGATTTCTCTATTACTTTTCTCACTCCCCTTCTGTCTTTTCTTCTTTTCTTGATCCCCCTTCCTCTGATTCCTTGGACAGGCCCTAACCCCTTGCCATTTTAGCTCAAAGCCTCCCCAACCACTTTAATACTCCCCCTAGGATATCAGTCCTGATTTAATCCAGGTGTAACCCATCCAGTTTGTACTGGTTCATTGCGCCTCAGAGATATAACCAATGGCCCAACAACCTTAAACCCTTCCACTTGCACCATCTCATGTGTTCACCTGAAATATCCTGCTATTTCTATTAGTACGTGGCATTGATAGTAATCCTGAGATCATTACATTTGAGGTCCTGCTTTTAACTTTCCTTCCTAACTCCCTATATTCAGCTTTTAGGACCTTATTCCTTTTTATTTACCAATGTTGTTAGTACTGATGTGTGCCATGAGCACTGACTGTACAGGATACCCTTTAGAGTATCCTGTAGCTGCTCTGAGATATCCTTGGCCCTAGCACCAAGAAGGTAACATACCGTCCTGGAGTCTGATTTGTAGCTACATTCCCCTTACAACTGAACCCCCTTAACTATTGCATTCCCACACTGTTTACTATTCGTCATTGCAGCAGAGCCAAATGTGGTGCAATAAATTTGGCTGTTGCTATTTTGCCGTGATAGTTTATTCCCCCAATTGTATCCAAAGCAGTTTATCTGTTTTGCAGCACAGTCACAGGAAATTACACTGCCTGCCTAATCCTCTTGTTTTACCTGGTGATCACCCATTCCCATTCCTTCCATGTGGATTCTCAGCCCGTGGTGCGACTACTTCTGTATAATGTACTATCCATGACACTCTCGGCCTCACGGATGCGCCAAATTGTCACCAGTCACAGCTCCTACTAAGAAACCCGGGCTTCCAGGAACTGCAGTTGGAGATGCTTCCTGCACACAAGCTGGCCCTGGGAACTGGAAATATCCCTGGCTTCTCACATACAGCAGGAAGAGCACACCATGCTCTTGAATTGTGATTAGTAGGTGGTGGACAAGCTTTGAGGAATCAGGACATGAGTTACTTGCTGCAGGATTCCTAGTCTCTGGTCTGGTCTTGCAACCACTATACTTAGATGGTCAGTCCAACTGAATTTCTGCTCAATGGTAACTCCCAGGATGTTGATAGTGGGGGACTGAGTTTTGGTAGTGGCATCAAATGTCAAGGGGTAGTGATTAGACTGTTTTTTTATTAGAGATGGTAATTGCCTGGCATTTGTGTGCAGCGCAAATGTTCCTTGAAATTTTTCAGCCCAAGCCCGGATATGGCCTAAGTCTTGTTGCATTTTGACATAGTGCTTTATAATCTGAGGAGTCACGAATGATGCTGAACAGTGTGCAATCATCAGCCAACATCCCAACTTCTGACCTTATGATGGAGGGAAGATCATTAATGTTTGGGCCTAGGACACTACCCTGAGGAACTTCTGCCAAGATGTCCTGGAACTGAGACGACCTCTTCCAACAACCACAACTATTTCCCTATGTGCCAGGTAGGACTCTAACCAGTGGAGAGTTTTCTGCTGATTCTCACTGACTGCAGTTTTGTTTGGGCTCCTTGATGCCACACTTGGGCACACTTTGATGTCAAGGGGTCTCATCACTCTCATCCCACCTCTCAAATTCAGTTCTTTTATTCATGCTTGAACCAAGGCTGTAATGTGGTCAGGAGCTGAGTAACCCTAACAGAACCTAAACTGGGCATCGGTGAGCAGGTTATTGCTGAGAAGGTGCTGCTTGATAGCATTGTTGATGACACTCTCCATCAGTTTACTGATCATCGACAGTGCACTGATGGGGCGGTGATTGAATTTGTCCTGCTTTTTGCGTACAGAAAACACTTTGGCAATTTTCCACATTGTCAGGTAGATGACAGTGTTGGAGCTGTACTGGAAGGACTTGGCTAGGGGAGCAGTAAGTTCTGGAGCACCAGTCTTCAGTCCTATTGCTGGAATGTTCTTAGGTCCCATAAGCCTTGCAGTATCCAGTGCCTCCAACCGCTTGTTGATATGATGTGGAGTAAATTGAGCTGAGTGAAGATGTGATGCTGGGGACTGCTGGAAGAGGCTGATCCACCTGACTTTGGGTGGCACAGTGGTTCAGTGGTTAGCACTGCTGCCTCACAGCACCAAGAACCTGAGTTTGATTCCACCCTTGGGTGACTGTATGGAGTTTTCACATTCTCCCTGTGTCTGCGTGGGTTTCCTTTGGGATCTCCGGTTTCCTCCCACAGTCCAAAGATGTGCAAGTTAGGTGGATTGGCCATGCTAAATTGCCCATAGTGTTCAGGGATGAGTGGATTAGGTGGGTTTGGGGAATGGATCTGGGTGGGATGTTCTGAGGGTCAGTATGGACTTGTTGGGCCAAAGGGCCTGTTTCCACACTGTAGGCATTCTATGAGTCTATGATTGACATCCCTGGCTGAAGATTGATGCAAATGCTTTGGCCTTTTGGAAGATGATTAATATCAATAACTCCAGGGTCTTTATTCCCTGGTCCTCGTTACTATAGAATAAAGTCCATGGAAAGTAAAAGCCATAAAAAAGGCAAAAAGTCAGAATGTATTGTCTTCCAACTGCTTGTGTGAAGTTTACCGATACATTAAATTCATCTGACTGATCATTGATCTATTTATTTCAGCATAAATATATTCAATGATGGAATATTTATGACTGACTAGGGAAGGGAATTCCAAAGATCCACAGTCCTTTGAGTTCAGTCCTAAATGATTTGGCCTTTATTCTGAAACTTTTACTCCGTGTACTAGAAAACCCTATCAGGGAAAAGAACTAAGGCCTGGGATTTTGCTCGGACAGTTGGTAACTCAAGTTTGGAAACTTTGTGGCTCGCTGCTTCCACCTAATCTCCAGAAAGCATTGAAATATTATAATGCACTTATGGAAGGAATAGGTCACAAGGCACATCATCAGCCTTCTTAGCAGAAAAACACACATACTAATAGGATACAACTTCTAAGTAAACATTTCAGTCTTTAATTGAATAAGATGCAATAGAGAACTGAGACAAAACAAAAGTAGCACTTTGAAAATAAATTTGATTGAAGACTCTTAAAAGCACTGAAGTAAAGCAACTCCTGATATTTAGTTAGGCCCTCTATCAGAATATATTGTCACTGCTGTTTTATAAGCCAGAATCTTTCTGCTTTAAACCCAAATATTTATTTTTAATTCTGTCTGAGAGCAATTTGCAAATGGGAGTCTGGTAGAGAGGTAATAACAAATGAAATTCCATTGGACTTCCACTTTGGAAGAATTGGCAGCAACGAAATAATCTTGAAGTGTTGGACATGTGAGTTCAGAAAGAACTCGTATTACAATATTAATAAAACAATTGGAGGATAACATTCGACTTCAGCAATAGTGCAAAACTGGTAGAAGTATGTTAGAAGCTTGTTTAACACCTCCCTTGATTTCCTCTTCTGTTGAAATCTATTGTTAAAAAATATCATGTTGCTGGTAATAGAGCCATGCATTTCCTTTCAAACATTTTTCACACTGCCAAAGATTAATTTCAGCATCTTTATCCTTCTGAAAGAAAGTTTTCCCATAAACAGAGCTGACAGTTCAGTATATTCTGCAGGGAGCGCTCCCTCTGGGACACCCTGGTCCACTCTTCCCTCACCCCCAACAACCAATCTCCACATTCCCCCACCCGCCTCCCTCCCCACAGCCCCACGGCACCTTCCCCTGCAACTGGTGAAGATGCAACACCTGCCCATTTACCTCCTCCCTCCCCACTATCCAAGGGCCCAAACATACCTTCCAGGTAAAGCAACACTTCACTTGAGCTTCCCAGAATCTAGTCTACTGCATTCATTGCTCACAATGTGGACTCTTCTGCACTGGGGAAATGAAGCGTAGACTGAGTGACCGCTTCACAGAACATCTACGTTCTGCTTGCAGAAAAGACCCTGAGCTACCTGTTGCTTGCCACTTTAACGCACCATCCTGTTCCCTGGCCAACACGTCTGTCTCTGGCTTACTGCAGTGTTCCTGTGAAGCTCAACGCAAGGTGGAAGAACAATACCTCATTCAAAGTTTTGGCAAAGATCTGCAGCTCGGGCTGTGTGTGAGGTTGTTGACTTGGTCACCAAGCTGGCTTATTCTCGTTCAGACTTTTCATCGCCATGCTAGGTGACATCATCAGTGGAGCCTCCGATAAAGCAATGTTATTCTACTCCTCTTGGAATTTATACTGTCCGGTCTGTTATGCTGAGTAGTGTCATTTTCGGTTTTGATCTGTATGGGTTTGTATATGAGTTTCCATACAGATCAAAACCTGAAAAGACATTACTCACCACAATAGACCGAACAGTATAAATTCCAAGCGGAGCAGAATAACATCGCTTCATCGGAGGCTCCACTGATGACGTCACCTAGCATGGTGATGAAATGTTTGAATGAGAACAAGCCAGCTCGGCGACCAATTCAACAACCTCAACAACACCTCATTTTCTGCTTCAGGACGCTGCAGCCCTCCTGACTTAATACTGAGCTCAATAATTTTAAGGCCTAAACTCTCCCATGTCCTAGCCCCCAACTCCATACACCAGGCCTTGTTATCACATAACCTGTCATTACACATTACCTATTGTTGATCACTAACGGTCCCCATTAACAGCTATTCACCCTCCTAGCCAGATCGTTCTCAACTCCTTTGTCGATCCAACCGCTCTTGTTTCTCTTTGGTCTCTATTCTATCGTTTACTCCCTACCCCATCCCCCTCCCTATTTTCTGCATACAAACCAATGCTTCCCCAGCTACCATCAGTTCCAAGGAAGGGTCACTGGACCCGAAACATTAACTCTGATTTTTTCTTCACAGATGCTACCAGACCAGACCTGCTGAGCTTTTCCAGCTACTTCTGTTTTTGTTCCTGATTTACAGCATCTGCAGTTCAGTAAAGTGCTCACTTTAAGCGTTCATATTTGCAAATATGGGGCAATAATTTACAATGACTTTTGATAAGCTATCTGCTCTCATACTTGCAAACAACCTTTCAGCAGGCTCACTTTTATACAGCTGAACCTTCATTTCATTTGATACCATAATAATGCTTTAATTTACCTAGAATTTTCACAAGGTGAACATACACTGCGCAGCATATGGTAATGCAGTAGAAGACCTGGGACCAGGCTGAACTCACACCTTAAGCGTACATCAAGGCAGATAAGACTAGGAGAAGATGATTCTCAGGTAAGCAATCTCCTCAGTTTCAGTCTTGGATCCACTGGGTAGTTAGTGTGCCAGCGAAAAAGGTATGCTAGCCGTTCTCATAATGGAAGTGGAACATGCTGGGTTGCAGGCCTAGGTTTTGGTCATAGCAATCAATCTTGATCAACTAGGTTGATCAAGGTTGGCATGAAGAAAACTTCAGTGGCAGAAAGGTTAGAGGGCCATATGTCATATGGATACAAGAATCTTCCAAACACACCAGAATCTCTCAAACATTCCATCCTTACCATATTTTATGTCACAAATTACACATGCACTATATCTTGAAATGTTAGCAGATTTTACAGTGGAAGCAACGCTGATCACCGTCATAACTGATAGCACCCTCTCAAGTCCACATGTATGCAGAATTATGTGAAAATCA
Source organism: Ginglymostoma cirratum (assembly GCA_024137785.1). Lineage (NCBI taxonomy): Eukaryota > Metazoa > Chordata > Chondrichthyes > Orectolobiformes > Ginglymostomatidae > Ginglymostoma > Ginglymostoma cirratum. The sequence continues at coordinate 789,465 of JAHRHZ010000013.1, forward strand.
AGAAGTTGCTGTGAGTGATTCCAGGTACTCCAGAGGATGCACTGTTGAGGCACTTTCAGACTTTCATCAATGAAAATCAACTAAATTGATGAAAACATCCACTCTTTCTGTTCTGTTCTTATCCGTTCTGAGGAAGGGTCACCAGCCCCGAAAATTTAACTCTGTTTTCTCCTTCACAGATGCTGCCAGACCTGCTGAGCTTTTCCAGCAACTTTGTTTTTGTTCCTGATTTACAGCATCCGCAGTTCTTTTGGTTTTCACTCTTTCTGTTAACTTCCCCGTAAAATATCTTGAAAATGTTGCATCCTGTCAGGGAGGCGATGACCAAGTGGTATTATTACTGGACTATTAATCCAGACAACCAGCCTAACCCTCCCTCTACTGACCCCTTCTCCCTCCTCTAACACACCCCCTCCTCCTGGAAACCACCCCAAGGCCTCCTACCCTCCCTTGACCTCTTTATCTCTAATTGTTGTCGAGACATCGATCGCCTCAAACTCTCCACCCCTCTCACCCACTCCAACCTCTGCCCCGCAGAACGTGCAGCCGTCCGCTCCCTCTGCTCCAATCCCAACCTCACCATAAAACCCGCGGACAAGGGAGGCACTGTTGTAGTATGGCGCACTGACCTCTACATCTCGGAGGCCAGGCGCCAACTCTCCGACACCACCTCCTATCGCCCCCTTGATCATGATTCCACCCATGAGCACCAAACCATCATCTCCCAAACCATCCACAACCTCATCACCTCAGGTGACCTCCCACCCACTGCCTCCAACCTCATCATTCCCCAACCCCACACCGCCCGCTTCTACCTCCTTCCCAAAATCCACAAATCTGACTGCCCTGGTCGACGCATTGTCTCCGCCTGCTCCTGCCCCACTGAACTTATTTCCACCTATCTGGACTCCATTTTCTCCCCCTTGGTCCAGGAACTCCCTACCTACATCCGTGACACCACCCATGCTCTTCGCCTCCTCCAGAACTTCCAATTCCCCGGTCCCCAACATCTCATTTTTACCATGGACATCCAGTCCCTATACACCTGCATTCCCCATGCTGATGGCCTAAAGGCCATCTTCCTATCCCGCAGGCCCGACAAGTCCCCCTCCACTGACACCCTCATCCACTTAGCTGAACTCATCCTCACCCTCAACAACTTCTCTTTCAATTCCTCCCACTTCCTACAGACAAAGGGGGTGGCCATGGGTACCCACATGGGCCCAAGCTATGCCTGCCTCTTTGTAGGATACATAGAACAATCCCTCTTCCAAAAATACAATGGTCCTATCCCCCATCTCTTCCTCTGTTACATTGATGACTGTTTTGGCGCTGCCTCGTGCTCTCACGAGGAGCTCAAACAGTTCATCCACTTCACTAACACCTTCCACACCAACCGTAAGTTTACCTGGACCATCTCTAATACCTCTCTCTCCTTCCTGGACCTCTCTGTCTCCATCTCTGGCTTTCATCTGGAAACCGATATCCAACTGACTCCCACAACTACCTAGAATACACCTCCTCTCACCCACCTTCCTGTAAAAAGGCCATCCCCTATTCCCAATTACTTCGCCTCCGCCGCATCTGCTCCCGAGATGAGGCATTCCACTCCTGAACATCCCAGATGTCCTCGTTTTTCAAGGACCACAACTTCCCCTCCGCAGTGATCGAAAATGCCCTTGACCGTGTCTCCCGCATTTCCCGCAACTCATTCCCCACACCCCCTACCCGCTATAATAACCAAAACAGAATCCCTCTCATCCTCACGTACCACCCCACCAACCCCCGAATCCAACGCATCGTCCTCCGACATTTCCGCCATCTGCAATCTGACCCCACTACATTTTTCCCTCCACACCCTTATGTGCTTCCCGGAGGGACCACTCTCTCTGTGACACCCTTGTCCGCTCCACACTCCCCTCCAGCCCTACCACCCCTGGCACTTTTCCCTGCAACCGAAGCAAATGCTACACCTGCCCCTACACCTTCCCCCTTACCCCTATCCCAGGCCCCTAGAAGACTTTCCACATCAAACAGATGTTCACCTGCACATCTGCTAATGTGGTATACTGTATCCGCTGTTCCCGTTGTGGCCTCCTCTACATCGGGGAAACCAAGTGGAGGCTTGGGGACTGCTTTGCGGAACACCTACGCTCAGTTCGCAACAAACAACTACACCTCCCAGTCGCATACCATTTCAACTCGCAACCCCCCCCACCCGACTCCTCGGACGACATGTCCATCCTGGGCCTCCTACATTGCCACAATGATGTCACCCGAAAGCTGCAGGAACAGCATCTCATATTTCGCTTGGGAACCCTGCAACCCAAGGGTATCAATGTGGACTTCACAAGTTTCAAAATCTCCCCTCCCCCAACGACATCCCAAAACCAGCCCAGCTAGTCCCCACCTCCCTAACCATTCCTCCCACCTCAAGCCCCACCCCCATCTCCTACACACTAACCTCATCCCGCCTCCTTGACCTGTCCGTCCTCCCTGGACCGACCTACCCCCCACCTAAATCCCCACCTACATTCACCTTCACTGGTTCTAATCCCGCCTCTTTGACCTATCTGTCTCCTCCCACAGTCCAAAGATGTGCAGGCTAGGTGGATTGGCCATGCTAAATTGCCCATAGTGTTCAGGGGTGTGTGGGTTATAGGAGAATGGGTCTGGGTGGGATGCTCCAAGGGTTGGTGTGGACTTGTTGGGCCAAAGGGCCTGTTTCCACACTGTAGGGATTCTGATTCTAATACTCCAGACGGAACAGACTTTCACCTTTGTGTGTAGAAGTGGCCCATAATTTTACAACTGAAAGGTCTGATTCTAATGTCCCTTAGTCCTAACACATCATCAGATGGAATAGTTTCTCTCTATTTAACCAATCTGATTACCTCCTTATATTGAAAACTACAATGAAATCACCCCTTAAACTTCTAACTGTCAAGTATTGGGGCAGCACACTGGTTGACACTACTGCCTCACAGCACCAGGAACCCAGATTCGATTCCAGCCTTGGGTGACTGCTTGTGTGAAGTCTGCATGTTCTCCCCGTGCCTGTGCGAGTTACCAGTGGGTGCTCTGGTTTCCTCCCACAGTCCAAAGCTATGCAGGTTTGGTGGATTGGCCATGCTATACTGCTCTGTAGTGTCCAGGGATATGCAGCTAGGCAGATTAGCCATGGCAAACATAGGGTTAAGGGGTCTGGTGGAATGTTTTATGGAGGGTCCGCGCAGACTCAATGGGCCGAATGGCCTCTTTCTGCATTGTAGGAATTCTATGATTCTACTACAATCCTAGTTTATAGGGAGTGGAGGGTGAGTATTTTAGCATGAATAGAACACTGACTGGCTGACAGAATACAGACAGTACGCATAAAAGTCATAGAGTCATAGAGTCTTACAGCACAGAGATCAGCCCAAACTGATCCATGCCAACCAAAATGTCCATCCACGCTAACATCATTTCCCTGCACTTGACCCATATCCTTCTAAACCTTTCCTAACCATGTATTCGTCCAAATGCCTTTTAAATGTTGTTAATGTACCCACCTCAACCACTTCCACTGGCAGCTTATTCCATATGTGTGCCACCCTCCGTGTAAAAAAACTGCCCCTCAGGTTCCCATGTATTCCTTTCCCCTCTTACCTTAAACTGATGCCCTCTAGTCCTCGATTCCCCAAACCTGGGAAGAAGACTGAGTGCATTTACCCTATCCATGCCTCTCATGATCTTGTACATTTCTATAAGACCTCCCTCAGTCTCCTCCGCTCTAAAGAAAAAAATTCTAGCTTATCAAACCTCTCCCTATAACTCAGTCCTTTGAGTCCTGGAATATCATTGTAAACTTCTTCTACACTATTTCCAGTTTAATAACATCTTTTCTATAGCAAGGTGGCCAAAACTGAACACAATTACTCCAAGTGCAGTCTCACCAACGTCCCTGTACAACTGCAACAAAAATTTCCAACTTCCATACTCAGTGCCCTGACTGATGGACATCAGTGTGCCAAAAGCCTTTTTCACTGTCCTGTCTGCCTGTGACTCCACTTTCAGAGAACTCCAAGGTCCCTCTTTCCACTACACTCCTCAAGGCCCTACCATTCACTATGAAACTCCGTGTCTACTTGGCAGGACGTGATGAGTGGAATCCTGCTGGGGCTTGAACGTTTTACAATTTAATTGCCAAGATGAGGAGAGTGAAGACGTGGTAGATTAATTTACTTATGAAACAAAAAAAAGTTGGAAAGTTATGTTCTAAGGTGACATAAAAGGAGTATGCAGGCAGATATAAATAGATTGACAGAGTGGGCAAAAATCTGACAGATGGATCATATTGTATGAAAATGTGAAGTTGTTCACTAGCCTGAAAATCTAGAGTATTATCATACACTGGAATCATAGAATCCCTATAGTGTGGAAACAGGCCATTCAGCCCAATGATTCCACACTGACACTTTGAACAGCATCCCACCCAAGCCCATCCCCTTACCTCATCCCTGTAACCCTACATTTCCCATGGCTAAGGCACCTAACCTACACATTCCTGTACACTGTGGGGTAATTCAGCATGGCCAATCCACCTAACTTGCACATCTTTTGACCATGGGAAGAAACTGGAGCACACAGAGAGAACCACACAGAAGAGAATGTGCAAACTCCACATAGACAGTTGCCCGAGGGTGGAATCAAACCTGGGACCCTAGCACTGTGAGGCAGCAGTGCTAACCACTGAGCCACCATGCCGCCCCCAAAAGCTGTGTGAAAACAGGAACTTGAACCCGAGACTCGGGGACAGTTGAACCATTTCAACTGCAAGCAACAACACATCTCCAGTCCCACACTCAGCACCCATATTATTTTAATGGAGAATGATGGCAGACTTCCAGGTGTAGAATGATCTAGGTGTTCTGGTGCATGAAGTTGTAATGCAGGTGGTATGCATATAATCAAGAAGGTTAATGGGATACTATACTTTATCATGAGAAGAACTGAAGAACAACAAAAAGGCTGTTACACCGTAGTTGTACATGGCATAGTTGAGTCCACGTGTTAAATACTGTGCGCAGTTCCAGTCTCCTTATTTACTAAGGAATATAAATGTGTTGGAGGCAGTTCAGAGGAGGTTTACCAGATTTCTAAGACAGTAGGAACTGTAAATGCTGGAGAATCTGAAATAACAGGGCGTAGAGCTGGATGAACACAGCAGGCCAAGCAGCATCAGAGGAGCAGGAAAGCTGACGTTTCGGGTCTAGACCCTTCTTCAGGGTCCCCACACACACTCTCAGATTTCCTCTCTCCTTCTCTCTCTCTCTCTCTCTCTCTCTCTCTCACACACACACACACACACACACACACACACACATAGTCTTCCTCACACTCACGCAGACACACACACACTGTCCCTCAGAAACACATACACGCCATCCACCCCACACACACTCTCCCTCACACACACATACACTCTCTCTCCCTCACAAACACAGACTCTCCCTCACACTCACACACACACACTACCTCTCACACACAGTCACACACTCCTTCACAGACACACACACACATACTTCCTCACACTCACGCACAGCACACACTCTCCCTCAGAAACAAACATACTCCACCCACCCCATACACATACTCTCTCCCTCAGACTAACACACACTCTCCCTCACACTCACATACAGACACTCTCCCTCAGAAACACACACACTCCACCTACCCCTTACACACACTCTCCCTCACACACACACAATCTCCCTGACGGACAAAGACACACTCTACCTCACATTCACACACATAATTTCCCTCTCACACACCATACTTCACATTCACACACATGCACACACAATCTTCCTCAGACACATATACACACCTACACACATCGGCATACAATGCCCCACACACACACACACTCCCTTACATACAGTCCCTCACACTCACACACAAAGACACACTCTCCCTCAGAAATACACATATACACACTCCCTCACACACAATCACACACTCTCCCTCACACACACACACTCTACCTGACATTCACACACAAAAACACAATTTCCCTCTCACACACACAATTCACATTCACACAAACGCACACACAATCTCCTTCAGACACATATACACTCCTACACATACAATGCCCCACACACACACACACTCACATACAGTCCTTCACACTCACACATAAACACACTCTCCCTCACACTCACATACTCATTCACCCACACACACACACACTCCCTCACACATACACTTCCTCACAGTCACACCACACACTCTCTCACACTCACACACACACTCCTCCCACAAACACACACACATACTGTCCCTCATACTCACAGACACACACTCCCTCCCACACACACTCAAGCATACACAGACACTCTCCCTGATACACACACTCTCCTATCAACCCGCACGCTCTACCTCACACACACAAATACACACGATCCTTCACACATACAACACACACACTCCCAACCTGATACACACATTCTCCCTCACACAAATGCACACACTCTTCTCTCACACACACACGCTCTGTGCCAAACACACACACACACACTTTCACACATGAAAACACACTCTCCCTCACACTCACACATGCACAATCTGCCTCACACACAAAACACACTCTCCCTCACACACATAGACACACACTCTCCCTCACATATAAACACACACTCTCCCTCACACTCTCACACACAAACAACCTCAAATTCACACACACACACTCACGCATGAAAACACACTCTCCCTCACACTCACACGCACAATCTGCCTCACACACAAAACACACTCTCTGTCACACACACACACACACACACACAGTCTCCTTCACACACACTCTGCCTCACACACTCACAATCTCACTGACACACACACACAGATTCCCTCTCCCATACACACACATGCACTCCCCCACACTCACACATGCACTCTCCTTAACACACATACACACATACACACAGAAACATACATACACTCACTCTCTCACACACACTCCCTCTCTCATATTCATACTCACAGACACCCTCCCCTCTTATGCACACACACACATACACAAGCACCCAGTCTCATACACACACAAACACACACACACATAATCTCACGCACATACAAACACACACGGTCTCACACACACACATACTTCCTCACACACAAACACACACAGTCTGCCTCTCACACACACACTCTCCCTCTCTCTTACACACACACGCGCGCGCACACACACACACTCACCCACACACAGATTCCCTCTCCCACACACACACATATACTCCCTCACACTCACACACACACTCTCCTTAACACAGAAACACACTGACACACAATCTCTCCCTAACACACAATCTCTCCCTAACACACACACACACACACAAACACACACACACACACTCCTTCTCTGGTACACACACTCTCCCTCATACTCACACACAGACGTACACTCTCTCTCTCATAGATACACATATACACTCTCTCTCCCTCACACACACTCCTTCACACACACGCACAAAAACACACACACACACACACACACAGTCTCTCCCACACATGCACACTCAGAGTCTCACACACACACACACATCACACACACCTTCCATCTCACCACAGACACTCACTCTCCCTCTCTCTTACACACACCCCCTCATACTCACACACACACACTCTCCCTCATACACAAACACATACAGTCTCTCACACACATACACTAACACATACTCCCTCAAACACACACACACACACAAATACACTCTCACATTCTCACAAACACACTCATAAACACTCCCTCTCTCACACACGCACACACACACACACTCTCCCTCTCTCTCACACACAATCTTCCTAATACACACACACAGACACACAATCTCTCCCTGAGACACACAAACACACATAGTCTCTCTCTCTCTCACACACCACATCACACACACACTCTCCCTCTCTCTCACACACACACATACACTCTCACTCTCACACACTCTCTCTCTCACACACACACATCACACACACACACCAAAGCCACTCACTCTCCCTCTCTCACATACACACACCCTCAAATTCAGACACACACACTCTCCCTCATACTCACACACACACTCACATACACTCTCTCCCTCACACACATTCAATCATACACATATTCAATCATACACATATACACACACCACATCACACACACCGTCTCTCACAGAAACACACTGACACACAATCTCTCCCTAACACACATACACGCACAAACATACATACACTCTCCCTCTCACACACACACATAGACCCACACACTCCTTCTCTCTCACGCACACACACCCTCATACTCACACACACACAAACACACACACACAGTCTCACACACACAGTCTCAAACACATACACACCACATCACACACACACTCTCCCTTTCTACACACACACACACATACTGCCTCACACACACACAAACACTTGCTCTCTCTCTCACACACACACACTCTACCTGACATTCACACACACAAACACACACAATTTCCCTCTCACACACACCATACTTCACATTCACACAAATGCACACACAATCTCCTTCAGGTACATATACACTCCTACACATACAATGCCCCACACACACACTCCCTCACATACAGTCCTTCACACTCACACACAAACACACACTCTCCCTCACACTCACACACTCTCCCTCACACACACGCACACACTCCCTCACACATACACTTCCTCACAGTCACACCACACACACTCTCACACACACACAACCTCTCCCTCACTCTGGCACACACATACTGTCCCTCATACTCACACAGACACACACACTCACGCACACTCAACCCACACACTCTACCTCACACACACAAACACACACGATCCTTCACACACACAACACACCCCAACAAACACATGCTCCCTCACACACACATCCACACACTCTCTCTCATGTACACGTGCTCCGTTTCACATACACACACACACAGTCTCCTTCACACACACTCTGCCTCACACACTCACAATCTCACTGACACACACACACAGATTCCCTCTCCCATACACACGCATACACTCCCCCACACTCACACACACACTCTCCTTAACACACATACACACTGACACACAATCTCTCCCTAACACACAATCTCTCCCTAACACACATACACACACAAACATACATACACTCTACCTCTCACACACACACATAGACCCACACACTCCCTCTCT
>JAHRHZ010000013.1:801005-918820 GCA_024137785.1 Ginglymostoma cirratum
TCTCTCTCTCTCTCTCTCACACACCACGTCACACACGCACTCTCCCTCTCTCACACACACACACCACACACACCTTCTGTCTCACCACAGACACTCACTCTCCCTCTCTCATACTCACACACCCTCATACTCACACACACACACTCTCCCTCATACACACACACACATACAATGTCTCATAAAAATACACTCTCACATCCTCACAAACACTCATAAACAATCCCTCTCTCTCTCACACACACACACACACACTCACACACAATCTCCCTAATACACACACAGAGACACATAATCTCTCCCTAAGACACACTCAGAAACACATATAGTCTCTCTCTCTCACACACACACACACACAGTCTCTCGCTCTCTCTCTAACACACACACATTCTCCATCTCACACACAGACACTGTCCCTCTATCACACACACCCACCGTCACACTCACACACACACACACAGACAGATTCCCTCTCCCATATACACATACACACTCCCTCGCACTCTCCCATCCCCACACAAACTTGTACTGACACACAATCTCTCCCTAACACAGACACACACAAACATATATACACTCTCTCTCTCAAACACACACACAGTCTCTCACTCTCTCACACACACGTCATACGCGCATATTCTCCGTCTCACACACAGACACTCTCCCTCTATCACACACACACCTTCACACTCACACACACTGTCCCTCATACACACACACATACACTCTCTCTCCCTCTCACACACACAAACATTCCCTCACACACATACTCACCCTCATGTACACACACACACACTCCTCTCTCACACACTCACACACTCCCCCTAACACGCTCACACACACTGCCCCTCACACTCACTCTCACACACACACACACACACACACACAGACTCCCTCTCACATACGGAGGCTGAAACACAGACACTCCCTCAAACCCACACACTCCCCTTCATACACACACCTTCCCGCACACTCACTCACCCACACCCATTCAGCCTCATACACACAAACCCCCCCACCACTCACCCTCCCCACATACAAAGTCTCCTTCACACACATGCACACTCCCTCATACACAAACACACAGAACATACATGCACTCCCACCCCCCAACACACTCTCCCTCACACAGAGTCTCTCACAAACACACACCACATCACACACACACAGTCCCTGTCACACACACACTCTTCCCCCTAACACACACACACAAACACACACAGCCTCTCTCTCTCACACACACAAAACACACACACGTAGAAGCACACACGATCTCTCTCACACACACTACACACACACTCCCGACCCCACCCACATTCTCCCTCACACACACACACTCTCCTTCACACACCCTCCCTCACACATACACACTGTCCCTCTCTCACACACACACACTTTCCCTAACACACACACAAACACACGCACCCCCACATGCATTCTCCTTCACACACACACATACTCTCCCTCACAAACTCACAATCTCACTCACACACACACACATACTCTCCCTCACACACTCACAATCTCACTCTCACACACACACACACACACACAGAGTCTCCTCTTCCCACCCCACACACACAGACTCTCCGACACACACACACTCACAGTCTACCTCACACACACTCACACCCACACCCCCTCCACACACACAAACAAACAGACAATCACACACACTCGCTCACACTCACACACAGTCCCTCTCTCACACAAACACACTCTTTCCCTAACACACACACAAACACATACACTCTCTCTCTCACACACACACGCGCACACACACAACATACACACTCCCACCCCCACATGCATTCACACTACATCACACAAACACACCCTCACTCACACACACACTCTCCCTTACACTGAGGCACAGTCTGTGTGTGTGGGACTGTGTGTTTGTGTTTGGGAGTGCATGCTTGTGTGTGAATTATATTGTGAGTGTGTGATTGAGAGAGACAGTGTGTGTGTGTGAGGGAGTGTTTCTTTTCCTTTACTCATTCACGGGATGATGGCGTCACTGGCCAGGCAGCATTTATTGCACATCCCTATTTGCCCAGAGGGTAGTTGAGAGTCAACCACATTGCTGTGGGTCTGGAGTCATATGTAGGCCAGACCAGGTAAGGATGGCAGTTTCCTTCCCAAAAGCACATTAGTGAACCAGACGGGTTTTTCTGACAATCAACAATTGATTCTTGACCATCATTAGATTCTTAATTCCAGACATTTTACTGAATTCAAATTACACCATCTGCCATGTCGGGATTCAAACCGTGGTCCCCAGAACACTATATGGGTCTCTGGATTAATAGTCCAGCGATAATACCACTAGGCCATCGTCTCCCCATGTATGTGAGAGAGTGTATGTTTGTACGTGTGTGTGTGTGTGTGTGTGTGTGTGGTCTGTGTGAGGGTGCATGTGTGTGTCTGTGAGGGAGTGTGTGTGAGTATGTGTGTGAGGGAGAGACAGTGTATGTGTGAGGGTGTGACGGAGTGTGAGTGTGTGTGTCTGTGTGTGAGAGAGGGAGAGTGTGTGTGTGATCTGGTGGACGTGTGTGTGTGGGCAGGGGTCAGTGTGTGTGGGAGACTGTGTGTGTGTGTGGGGGGGAGGGGAGACTCTGTGTGTGCGTGCAGCAGAGTGTGTGTGTGTGTGTTTGTGAGGGAGTGTGTGTGAGAGGGAGACTCTGTGTGTGTGTATGTGTGAGAGAGAGAGTCTGTGTGTGTGTGCGTGCGTGCGTGTGTGTGTGTATGTGTGTGTGTGCGTGCGTGTGTGTGTGTGAGAGCGAGAGAGAGAGTGTGTATGTCGGGGGGAGGATGTGGAGACTGTGTGTGTTTGAGGGCAAGAGACTGTGTGTGTGTGACAGTATGAGGGTGTATGTGTGTGAGAGAGGGAGAGTGTGTACGTGTGTGTGAGAGAGAGTGTGTATGTATGTTTGTGTGTGTGTGGTAGGGACAGATTGTGAGTCAGTGTGTGTATGTTAGGGAGATTGTATCTGTGTGAGTGTGAGGGAGTGTGTGTGTGGGAGAGGGAATCTGTGTGTGTGTGTGAGTGAGATTGTGACGGAGAATGTGTGTGTGAGTGTGAGGGAGAATGTGAGTGTGAGGGTGAGAGAGAGTGTGTGTATGAGAGAGAGGGAGAGAGAGTGTGTGTGTTTGTGTATGTGTGTGTTAGGGAGAGAGTGTGTGTGAGTGTGTATGTGTGGGGTGTGTGTGGGACTGTGTGTGAGCATGTTTGTGAGGGAGAGTGTGTGTGTGGGGGTGGGTGTGCATGTGAGTGTGCTTGTGTGTGAAGGAGCGTGTGTGTTTGAGAGAGAGAGAATCTGTGTGTGTGTGAAAGCGAGAGTGTGTGTGTGAGGGAGGGTATGTTTGTGTGATGTGTGTGTGTGAGGGAGTGTGTGTGAGTGTGTATATGTGTAAGGGAGACTTTGCGTGTGTGTGGGAGACGTGGTCGGAGAGTGTGTGTGTGTGAGTGTGAGAGACTGTGGAGGAGACTCTGTGTGTGTGGGGGGGGGTGGGAGTGCATGTACATGTTTGCTTTGAGACACACAGAGTCTCCCACACTCCTTCAAACAAACACACACAATCTGTGGGGTGGATATGTATTTGCAGAAACATTCTATTTTTTTCAAAGAGCACACAATTTATAGACAGTCAGTGTCGTGTTTGTAAATTCCTATGTCAGAAATAAAACCAGTTTGACTCCAGGCCAAAACAGAAACAGATTCAAAACAGGGCCACACACCCAACATACATTGTCTTACCTAAAATGTCATCTCTTTGTTACCCTGATAAAGCCTTTAGTTCTCACAGGACAGTGACTTGAAATAATTCTGGGATTTACATATACATCTTAATCAATTAATCCTTCTAACCGATTCAAGATTTAACAGCATCTTAGAGACAGCAAGAACTGCCGATGCTGGAGTCAGAGATAACACAGTGTGGAGCTGGAGGAACACAGCAGGCCAGGCAGCATCAGAGGAGCAGGAAAGTTGATGTTTCGGGTCTGGACCCTTCTTCAGAAATGGGGTTTTAGGTTTGTTAGGTGTACCCTCAACAGTGGTGTGATCCTTTGATCTTTTACTTATAAATTCTACGTCTCACTAACACCTGAAGAAGGAGTAAGATTCTGAAAGGTTCTGTTTTCAAATAAACCTGCTGTCGCGTCATTTCTCACCTTGTGTACCCCAGTCCAACACCAACACCTCCACAGAATAGAAGTGCAGATTATTTTCTATATGGGCAAAGGCTTCAGAAATCTGAAACACAAAGGCACTCGGGAGTCCTAGATTCTCGTAAGGTTAACTTGTAGATTCAGTTGGCAGTTCAGAAGGCAAATGAAATGTTAGCATTAATTTCAAGAGGGCTAGAATACAATAGTAGAGATGTACTGCTGAGGCTGTATAAGGTTCTGGTTAGACTGAATTTGAAATATTGTGAACAATTTTGAGTCCCTTATCCAATGAAGGGTGTGCTGGCATTGGAGGGGGTCCAGGGATGAAGGGCTCGTCATATTGGTTGAGGACTCTGGGTGTGTACTTGATGGAGTTTAGAATGATGAACGGGGGATCTCGCTGAAACTTACAGAATACTGAGGCCACATAGAACAAAGAACAAATAAAATTATAGTCCAGGAACAGACCTTTCTGCCCTCCAAGCCTGCACCGACGTGCTGCCCATCACATCTAAAACCCCCTACCCTTCCGGGAACCATATCCCTTTATTCCCATCCTATTCATGTATTTGTCGAGACTTCCTTTAAAAGTCACTATCGTATCTGCTTCCACTGCCTCCCCCGCAGTGGGTTCCAGCTACCCACCACCCTCTGTGTAAAATACTTGTCTTGTACATCACGCCACAGTTAAACGTTGTCCTTCGCGCCTTAAAATTATGCACCCTAGTAACTAACTCTTCTACCCTGGGAAAAAGCTTCCGACTGTTCACTCTGTCCATGACCTTTATAAACTTGTAGACCTCTTATCAGGTCACCCCTCAACCTCCATCGCTCCAGTGTGAACAACCCAATTTTCTCCAACCTCTCCTCATAGCTAATGCACTCCATACCAGGCAACATCCTCGTAAATATTTTCTGTACCCTCTCCCAAGCCACCACATCCTTCTGGTAGTGTGACAACCAGAATTGAACAAATATTCCAAATGCAGCCTAACTAAGGTTCTATAAAGCTGCAACATTACCTGCCAATTATAAAACTCAATGCCCAGGCCGATGAAGGCAAGCATGCCATATGCCTTGTTGACGACCTTCTCCACCTGCGTTGCCACTTTCACTGACCTGTGTACCTATATATGGATTTTCTCAATCAACACTGAATGACATCTCCTCTCCTTCAATGCCCCAGCACCTTTCAAATAGTCGATAACATCGGGAAGATTATATTTTTTTTTAGAATCCCTACGGTGTGGAAACAGGACCTTCGGCCCAACAAATCCACACCGACCCTTGGACCATCCCACCCAGACCCATCCCCCTATAACCCACACACCCTTGAACACTATGGGCAATTTAGCATGGCCAATCCACCTAACCTGCACATCTTTGGACTGTGGGAGGAAACTGGAGCACCCGGAGGAAACCCATGCAGACACGGGGAGAACGTGCAAACTCCGCACAGACAGTCACCCGAGGTTGGAATCAAACCCGGGTCCCTGGCGCTGTGAGGCTGCAGTGCTAACCACTGAGCCACCGTGCCGCCCCCAGTTCTTTCTTTATTTCCTTTAGAATCATTGAATGTATCTTATCTGTCCTTTGATATTCATTGAGTTTGTGTAGATGTTTAGCAAACATACTGACAGTAATGTGAACAGTGTCCAGCTTACCTCTCTAATATGATCCAGTTCCCTTTCCAGATCAAGTATGTTGTATAGCTATTTCTTTGCTAAAAATAGAGACAAAAAGAATCTTGCAGTTTACGTTGCTTCAGTTCTCAGTCCTCACCCAAACCTGTGTTCTAGGCTCCATTGTACCCCTTGGTTTCTCTTCATATTCTTGTTGCTATCATTAATTTGTCCTGTTATTTGAATTTAAAAACTTGTTTGCCATTTTAAAGACTTTTTTTTAACACTCCTGGCACATCTTTTGTTTTTGAATCTGTCATAATTCCTTCAGGACCTTAACTTCATTTTCGCTCTTGTTTATGTGCTGTTTCATCTTCTTTTTCAATCTGAAAAGAGTGTCTTAAAGTCGGATGTCTTTTCTGTGCATGAAAATGTAGTTATCCATTGTATTCAAAATCATTTGCTCCAGTGAAGCCACAGTTCTTCTATTTTCCTTGTCAAAATCAAACCTTCCATGACTTTAATTACACTTGAATTACACCATAGTTTGGGACCTTAATTCCATCTGTATCATTTTGGAAAGACAGACATAGAACACAGAACACAGAACAGTAAATCACGGTACAGGCCCTTTGGCCCACGATGTTGTGACGACCTATTATCCTACTTAGATTAATCTACCCTGCATACCCTACATTTTACTATCGTCCATATGCCTATCCAAGAGTCGCTTAAAAGTCTCTAAAGTATCTGACGCCGTTACCACTGCCAGCAGTGCATTCCACACGCCCACCACTCTCTGTATGAAGAACCTACCTCTGACATCTCCCCTATACCTTCCTCCCATCACCTTAAAATTATGTCCCCTCGTAATAGTCTTTTCCACTCTGGGAAAAAGTCTCTGACTATCTACTCTATTTATGTGTCTCATCGTCTTGTAAACCTCTATCAAGTCACCTCTCATCCTTCTTCGCTCCAATGAAAAAAGCCCGAGCTCCCTCAACCTTTCCTCAGAAGACCTGCCCTCCAGTCCAGGCAGCATCCTGGTAAATCTCCTCTGCACCCTCTCTAAAGCTTCCACATCTTTCCCATAATGAGGTGACCAGAACTGAACACAATATTCCAAGTGTAGTCTAACCAGAGTTTTATAGAGCTGCAGCATAACCTCATGGCTCTTAAACTCAATTCCCCTGCCAATGAAAGCCAACACACCATATGCCTTCTTTACCACCCTATCAACTTGGGTAGCAACTTTGAGGGATCCTTCTGTTCCTCCATACTGCCGAGAATCCTGCCATTAACCCTGTGTTCTGCATTCAAATTCAACCTTCCAAAACGAATCACTTCACACTTTTCTGAGTTGAATTCCATCTGCCACTTCTTTGTCCAGCTCCGCATCCTGTCAATGTCCTGTTGCAACCTGAAACAGCCCTCCACACTGTCCACAACTCCACCAACCTTAATGTCATCTGCAAACTTACTAACCCACCCTTCCACTTCCTCATCCAAGTCATTTATAAAGATCACAAACAGTAGAGGTCCCAGAACAGATCCCTGCGGAGGAACACCACTGGTCACCAAGCTCCAGGCTGAATACTTTCCATCAGCTACCACTCTCTGTCTTCTACTGGACAGCCAGTTTTGTATCCAGACAGCCAAATTTCCCTGAATCCCATGCCTCCTAACTTTCTGAATGAGCCTACCATGTGGAACCTTATCGAATGCCTTGCTAAAATCACATCTATCAACACTAACACCAACATCACATCCACTGCTCTACCTTCATCTTTTGCGGAACACCTACGCTTGGTTCGCAACAAACAACTACACCTCCCAGTTGCGAACCATTTCAACTCCCCCTCCCACTCCTTGGACGACATGTCCATCCAGGGCCTCCTGCATTGCCACAATGATGCCACCCGAAAGCTGCAGGAACAGCATCTCATATTTCGCTTGGGAACCCTGCAACCCAAGGGTATCAATGTGGACTTCACAAGCTTCAAAATCTCCCCTCCCCCAACCGCATCCCAAAACCAGCCCAGCTCATCCCCGCCTCCCTAACCATTCCTCCCACCTCAAGCCCCACCCCCGTCTCCTACACACTAACCTCATCCCGCCTCCTTGACCTGTCTGTCCTCCCTGGACCGACCTATCCCCTCCCTAACTCCCCACCTACATTCACCTTTACTGGCTCCAACCCCGCCTCTTTGACCTGTCTGTCTCCTCTCCACCTATCTTCTCCTTTATCCATTTTCTATCTGCCTCCCCCTCTCTCCCTATTTATTTCAGAATCCCCTTCCCCTCCCCAACTTCTGAAGAAGGGTCTCGACCCGAAACGTCAGCTTTCCTACTCCTCTGATGCTGTTTGGCCTGGTGTGTTCATCCAGCTCTACATCTTGTTATCTCAGATTCTCCAGCATCAGCAGTTCCTAATACCTCTAATTAAACCAGGTTTTACCTATGGATGAAAAGTTGGTTGTGGTGGTTGTCGGATTCTACTGTTAATCACTGAAAATCAGAAATTTAACGGTATAACAATACTGGAGTAAGTATCTGGTACATTTCATGCACCAAGCCCAAATTTCTGACTCTGGGGTCAGTTCTGGAGGGATCTTCATAGAATTCCAGATAGCTCAAGTCAACCCATCAAAAGTTTAAACTATCTGGGCAGTCACTGCATATGCATACAGTTCAGGACTCTGAAGGCTGTCAATTAAAGAAGAACAACAATGGATGCCTCCTTATTCCACAATATTTGCATCAGAGAATCTGGCCCATTTCTGCCCTTTGCATCATTACACAGAATCATATTGTACAAAAGATGCGCTTTGGCCCATTGAGTCACACACTACTACCTCCACTAGTTCACTTTCCTACAGTCGACCTACAGCCTTGAATGTTATCATAGAATCCCCACAGTGTGGAAACAGTCCCTTCGGCCCAACAAGTCTACACTGACACACAGAGCATCCACCAGACCCATCCCCTTATTACCCATCTAATCTACACATCCCTGAACACTAGAGGCAATTTAGCATAGCCAATCCACCCAACCTACACATCTTTGGATTGTGGGAGGAAACCAGAGTACCCAGGGGGTACCCACACAGACACAGGGAGAACGTACAAACTCCACACAGACTGAGGTGGAACTGAACCCGGGTCTCTGGTGCTGTGAGGCAGCAGTGCTAACCACTGAGCCACCGTGTCGTCCATGATACTTCAAATGCTCATCCTTTTAAAGATTGTGAAGTTTTCCCAGGCAGTGCATTCCAGTTCCCCACCATCCTTTGGGTGAAAAAGGTTTTCTTCAAATCCCATCAAAACTTTCTGCCTTTCACTTCAATATTGTGTCTCCTTGTTATTGACCATTGGCAATCATTGTTCAACTTCATTTGAGATATTCTTGGAGGTTTATTCATCATAATCTCTGGTCTCCAACCACCCTACCACTCAAATAATCATCTTTACCTCATCTCTGATATTTTATCGGAGAAATTAGACAGACTGGGATCATTTTCCTCAGAGCAGAGGAGTTTGACAGCGGAGGTGTACCAAGTTGTGAGGAACATAAATAGGGTAGACAGGAAGAAACCTTTCCCATTAATGGAGGGATCAATGACCAGGGCATAGATTTAAGGTAAGGGGTAAAAAGTTCAGTGGAGATGTGAGGAAAACCTTTTTCAACTAGACAGTGGTGGTGGGTGAAAATAACTCCACAGAGGCCAATATCCCATTACCAACTCACCCTTTATTTACCCAAGTCCTTGACTTTAGTACTGCCCTTCAGAGTCAGCTCTCAGAATGTAAGTATCTCTGACACAGCCTTTTTTATCTGTCAGCCAGGGTTCCCTGATTGAACAGATTAACAGTCTCAATCAAGGAACTCATCTTCTACGAGGTCCAGCTGGCTGTCCTTGTTATAATCACTATATCCCTCTGTCTTTGAGTCCAACGATATAGGCCAATCCTTTTTGTTAGACAGCCTCCTTGGGTGTTTTAGCACGGGTCAGGTTCTTCCGACTTGGTGTTTAATATGGGTGTCGTATAACACCCAGGAGCTTGCCTTTTGAGCCAGGTGTACGTCAGCAGAATTTCACTCTCGTCTTCAAGCGGCAATAGCGTTGAGGCAGCTACATCTATCATGTCCATCTATGATTCTAAGGACTCGTCAATGCTTGATGGCAAGGGTGAACCCATGGGTTCTGGTAGCCTTTCCAACTGTTCCAAGGGGTAGGGCACATTTTGCTCTCACACTGTTTGCAAATTTGCAGCTCTCATGGTCCATGTCCTTGTTCAGCACCTACCCGAACTTTATGTCATTGGTCCTGACTTTGCATTGACCATGCCTCTTAGCCACGTCGGGCCATTTCCATGATTCTTACACCAAACCTCATCCCCTGAATCAAACTGTTTCTCTTGCTTGATGTAATCGTGTCCAGCATTGGTGTTCCTGATGCTGCTTGACTCTCCCTCCAAGGACTGGGACGATCAGACTTAACCTGGTGCAGAGTCTTCTGCCCATTAGCAACTCTGCTGGAGCTATCCATGTAGTTGCATGTCAGGTGGTCCTTTAATCAAATAAGAACCGTGACAACTTGGTATCTAGGGAGGCTATAGGCTGTTCCTTCAAGCCAGTCTTCAAAGTTTAGACTGCTCTTTCTGCCAAGCCATTGGAATAATTCAGCTTTAGGAAATATCCAAATTCCCTGCTGGCAAATGATGGCCCACCATCTGTGATCAACATTCTGGGACTCCACATATTGAAAAAGATGCACACAGTTTTTCTTTCATCATCCCTGTGATTGATGAATGGACCCTGTGTATGTCCAATCATTTTGAGTGGGCATCTACAATGAATAAGAATATTAAAACCATGAAAAGACCTGCATAATCGACATGCAACTGGTCCAAGGTTTACCTGGTCATTCCCACAGAAATGGAGGAGCTGCTGGCAGTAACCTTGTCCTTGTTGGCACTCTGGGCACTGCCCCACCAACATCCTAGGCCTACATCCAGGCCTGGTCTTCAGACATAACTTCTTGACAGCATCTTCATTTTGGAGACCCTTGGCTGGATCTAGTTGAATTCAGTCAGTATTTAGCTGCAACTTTTGCAAGAAATAATCACTCTTGCTCTCCATAACAATATGCCGCCCTCTACTCTAAGCTGGTCTCCCCATGTCCAAAAAAGCTTTCCGTTCTAGTTGTGAATGCCCTTTGATTTCCTGATCACCATCAGTTGTTTCAGTTTTGAAAGGTCTGGATCTTTCTACATCCAAAGTCTGATATTGTCAGCTGTGACTGGGAGTGTATCCAGAAAACCATTACAGACTATTCAACTGGGGATCCCACCATTGGCGTATCTGCTAATGGGAGGTGGCTCAATGCATCCACATTCACTGCTCGGCCTCCCGGGCGATGTTCTAACTTGTAATTATAAGCACATGATATTTGAGCCCACCGCTGAATTTATCCTGAAGCTATGGGCAGCACTGGCTTGTTCTCTTTAAGTAGACCAAGTAGGGGTTTGTGGTCCGTGATTATCAAAACTTTTCATCCACAAAGGCATTGTTGGAACCTCCTAACTCCAAATACGACCACCAATCCTTCTTTCTCTATCTGGGCGAATTTACTGTCCGCGTTAGTGAAAGTCCTGGATACATGTGCTATTTGGATGTTCCTCTCTATTGAGCTACCTAGGACCATTTAATACTACCCCAATTCCATATGGGGAGGCATGGCATGTCAATGTCAAATCTTTCTTGGGAACATAGAGTGCCAACACCCTCAAGGATGATAACTGTTTCTTCACTTCCCTGAAAGCTATGGCTTGGCAACGTGACCATTTCCAAGGCGGATCCTTTTTAGGATGCAAAGATGTCAGGACGGAGGCCAAGTTATGTATGAACTTTGCATAATAATTTACCAGTCCAAGAAATGACTTAAGCTCCTGGACAGACATGGTAGTTTGGGCAGCTTTAAACTAGAGAATATAAACAGGTTGGTCAGATGGGCTGATCAGCAGCAAATGGAATTCAATCTGGATAAATGTGAGGTGATGCAATACACGGCAAGGGAATACATGATGAATGGTAGGACCCTGGGAAGCACAAGGATAAATGTGATTAAGAAGGCATATGGTATACTTGCCTTTATTAGTCAAGACATAGAGCATACAGCTGTATAAAACATTGGCTAGGCCACAGCTAGAGTACCGTGTGCATCTCTGGAATTAATATTATAGGAGCGATGTAATATCACTGGATAGGATACAGAGGAGATTTATTAGGATGTTACCCAGGCTAGAAAGTTTCAGTTATGAAGCGACATTGGTCAGACTGGGGTTGCTATACTTAGAGTAGAAGAGACTGAGAGCTGACAGCAGACATGATTGAGATGTATAAAATTATGAGAGACATAGATAGATGGACAGAAAGAAACCTCCACTTAATGGGGGCATCAATGACCAGGGACATAGATTTAAGGTAAGGGGCAGAAGGTTTAGAGGAAATGTGAGGAAAAACGTTTTCACCCTGATGGTGGTGGAAATCTGGAACTCAGTGCCTGTTAAGGTGGTAGAGCCAGAAACCCCCTAAGTTTTAATAAGTATTTAAATGTTCACTTATGATACCAAGGCCTGATATGAGGCCTGTAAAGGTATGGTATAAATGTACAAGTATAAGTAAATATATATAATGTATAAGTATAAGGTAAATGTATAACGTTTGAAGGCAATGAACCAAAGGGCTTATTTCTGCGCTGTAGATCTCCATGAACCTCCTTCATGATGAGATATATCATGGCCCACCCTTGATACTTCAGTTGGAGTCATAGCATAGAATCCCTACAGTGTGGAAACACCAACCACACCGACCCTCAGAACATCCCACCCAAACCCATCCCCCTAATCTACACAACCCTGAACACTATGGGCAATTTAGCATGGCCAATCCACCTAGCCTGCACATCTTTGGACTGTGGGAGGAAACCGGAGCATCCGGAGGAAACCCACGCAGACACAGGGAGAATGTGCAAACTCCACACAGTCGCCCGAGGGTGGAATCAAACCTGGGTCCCTGGCACTACTGAGTCAGCGTGCCGTCCCAAATATATCATAGTTGGTGGTCAAGAGAAGCTCACAGTATTCACATTGCATACTCTTACCATGAGTGAATTCAACCACATGGTATTAGAAAAGGAATTGGTTGGAAAAATTTTTGGATTCAAGACATTTTAGCAGTTATTTTTTAAATTGGGTAGAAACTTAACACTTTACATTAAAGATCATAAATTCCTAGTTGCTATTCGAGAACAGAAGTCTGATAGTAGTAGCATCAAAGATGCACTGATGGGCTGCACATTTTTCACAAAATGATTAAAACATTGCATATCGCAGTTTGAAAGGCACTGCTAACACACTGTTTGCTGTATGAAGACTCAGAAGTAGGCTGCAAACTTCACAATAAGAGTTATGGATGATTAGTTACCATTCAGAGCATCTGAAGTTGCAGCTGCAACCCAGAAAGGCTTAGTATGAATGGAGATTATACACAGACGTTGAATTTTTAGACACAGTTTGGCCAATGTACAGGCAAGGCTCTAACTCATTCACAAGCGTAATGACGACTCGTGAGCAGGGTGGTTCATAGTTTTTTGAGAGAGAGGATTTTAGAATCAATGATGACCAAATACACGACTTGTCAAAACCAGAGAATTAAGCTGCCAAAAGTTCCTTTACAGTCATTGAGATAACCAAGTTCAACATTTCAAGGAGTTTATGTAAACTTTTATGCAAAGGAAAATAACAATTTCCTGAAGTGCTCATTCATAGATATTCAAATTGAAGTAAACCATTCAAGTCAAAACAACAGTGCTGAATGAACAATAGATGTGTTTTGGTCCATTTTTGCTTATCATAGATTACTTGAGGAGCTTACCTCAGATAATGGCCCTCAAATGTATTCTGCTCGGTTCCAAAATTTCATGAAGCAGAACAGTATCAAATATACCTTTACTCCTCCTTATCATCAGGCATCAACTGGAGCAGCCAAAGGTTTTGTTAGGATGGTTAAAGATGTTCATGAGAAACAAGTGGGCATTCAAATTTCATAATTAAACAACACCTAATTTTCTGTCAAAATGGATAATGACTCCTCACTTTACATTACAGGTCACACATTGGTTGGATTTTTGAGGAAGAGAATAAGGACACGTTTGAGTTTGGTTCTACCACACTTAACTGTTAATGTCAATGCAAGCAATTTAGTCAAAAATGTCAGTGCCACACAAACAAAAAGGCATGCCAGGTGCTGAAAAAGAGGATTAGAATAGTTAGGTTCTTGTTTTTGATTGCATGAACCTGGCATGGGTTCACAGGCAGCATGGTGGCTCAGTGGTTAGCACTGCTACCTCACAGCGCCAGGGACCTGGGTTTGATTCCAGCCAGCCTCAGGCAACTGTCTGTGTGGAGTTTGCACATTCTCCCTGTGTCTGTGTGGGTTTCCTCCGGGTGCTCGTTTCCTCCCACAGTCCAAAAATGTGCAAGGTAGGTGGACTGGCTGTGCTAAATTGTCCATAGTGCCCAGGGGTGTTTAGGTTAGGTGGGTTAGACATGGGAAATTAGGGGAATGGGTCTGGGTGGGATGCTCTTCGGAGGGGCGGTGTGGACCTGTTGGGCCGAATGGCTTGTCTCCACGTTGTAGGGATTCTATGATTCTATGAACCCGATGAGTTGAAGGGTCTTATTCTGCTCTGTAGACCTCTACGATAATGATAACGAATGCAGCTGTAGACGAAATAGTCATGTTTTGATCTGAGTGTCCCGCTCCCCTCCTCATCTGATATCACACGTGTGGGATGTGGGAAGTGCAGACGTTTAAGGAACTAACAGATACTTAGTTGAAATTTATGGAATGGTGTAAGATGTCCATACAGTTCATATAAACCCAGGGAGGTGTGAACAAACATGATCATGATTTATTTCATTGTCTAATTCAGATTTAAGTGTCTAAACACGAAGAAAGAACTGAACCAAAACCAAACAGTTAATTTAAGGTTGAAACATTGTTGTTGAGTAATGGGTTCACATTCAAAAAATGAATAGTTAGCTTACATCAGTATTTGATCGCATGACAGGAGACCCTATGGAGAGACGATTCTGTGTCCAGTCTCCTGTGAAGCTTAATGATTTAAGTAGTTCATGGAATGTTAAGTGAAAAGGTAATCTTACCATCAGTTTGGAATCTGGCAGCATTTCTAAAACCTACAAGTACACAACCTCTTCTAAGACCTAGGACCCAAGAATGGGCCTCTGAAAAGCCACAAAGGCTTCATTAATCAGTTGTTAAATTATTTGCTTTGACTGCTATATTGTTAGTGAAACAGGAACATAGGAACAGAAATTGGCCGTTTAACCCATTGAGCCTGTCTCGCCATTGTAGATCATGGCTCATCATCGCCTCAATGCGAGTTGCTCCCTCTACCAGTATATCCCTTAACGTCAGTAATCTTCAGAAATTAAATCTTGAAGCTTTTCAATGATTGAACTGGGGTAGGAAATTCCAAAGATTCACCACCCTTTGAATAAAGAAATGCTTCCTCATCTCAGTTCTAAATGGCTTGCCCCTTATCCTAAGATTATTTCCCCTTATTTGAGAGTCACCAATCAGTGCAAGTAATCTATCTTTAACCAGTCTGTCATGGCCTGTAAGAATTTTGTAAGTTTCAATTAGATGATCTTTCATTTTTTCATATCTGTTGAGAATACAGGCTGAGTTTCCTCAATCTCTTTTATAGGAAAATCTCACTATCCCAGGGATTAATCTGGTGAACCTCTGTTGCACTCCCTGTTTGCCAAGTATATCCTTCCTTAGATAATGAGATCAAAACTGTACATAATACTAATGCAGGTATAGTCTCACTGGGCTATATACAATTTTAATACAATATCTTTACTTCTATACTCAAATCCCTTTGAAAAGAATTCCAACATACCAACTGCCTTCCTAATTGCTTGGTATATCTACATTCTAGCTTCTGGCAACTCACGTACAATAGATCCCTTTGGGCATTGGCAGTTCCCAAACTCTCACCATGTAACGAATACCAACCAAATTAATCTCCAAACTCCGAGACCTAAGTCTTGGCTCTGCAACTGGATCATCAGCTTCCTGACCCACAGACTGCAATCGGTGAAGATAGGCAACAGCACCTTCTCCATGACAATCCTCAATTCTGGCACCCTGAAAGGATGCATACTCAAGCCCTTGCTGTACTCCATGTACACTCATGACTGTGTGGCCAAATTTCAGCCGAACTCCATCTACAAGTTCACTGACCACTGCTGTAATCCGGATATCAAACAATGACGAGACAGAATACAGGAAAAAGACAGTCGCCTGGTGGCATGGTGTAATGGTAATGATCTCTTCCTCAATGTCGGCAAAACTAAAGAGCTGTTCATTGACTTTAGGAAGCAAGGTGGAGAACATGCTCCATCTACATCAATAGAGCTTAGGTGGGGATGGTCAAGAGCGTTAACAAAGAACAAAGAACAAAGAAAACTTACAGCCCAGGAACAGGCCCTTCGGCCCTCCAAGCCTGTGCCGATCCAAATCCACTGTCTAAACCTATCGCCCAATTCCTAAGGATCTGTATCCCTCTGCTCCCCACCTACTCATGCATCTGTCCAGACGCACCTTAAATGAATCTACCGTGCCTGCCTCTACTACCTCTGCTGGCAACGCATTCCAGGCACCTACCACCCTCTGTGTAAAGTACTTTCCCCGTGTATCCCCCTTAAACTTTTCTCCTCTCACCTTGAACGCGTGACCCCTCGTTATTGAATCCCTCACCCTGGGAAAAAGCTTATCTCTATCAATCCTCTCTATACCCTTCATGATTTTGAAGACCTCAATCAGGGCCCCCCTCAATCTCCTTTTTTCTAATGAAAACAATCCTAACCTACTCAACCTCTCTTCATAGCTAGCACCTTCCATACCAGGCAACATCCTCGTAAACCTTCTCTGTACCCTCTCCAAAGCTTCCACATCCTTTTGGTAATGTGGCGACCAGAACTGTACACAGTATTCTAAATGCGGCCGAACCAAAGTCTTGTATAATTTTAACATGACCTGCCAGCTCTTATACTCAATACCCCGTCCGATGAAGGCAAGCATACCACATGCCTTCTTGACCACTCTATCCACCTGTGCAGCCACCTTCAGGGTACAATGGACCTGAACTCCCAGATCTCTCTGCTCATCAACTTTTCCCAAGGCTCTTCCGTTTACAGTATAGTTCGCTCTAGAATTAGACCTCCCAAAATGCATCACCTCACACTTGCCCGGATTGAACTCCATCTGCCACTTCTCTGCCCAACTCTCCAGTCTATCTATATTCTCCTGTATTCTTTGACAATCCCCTATGCTTTCTGCTACTCCCCCAATCTTCGTGTCATCTGCAAACTTACTGATCAGACCACTTATGCCCTCTTCCAGATCATTTATGTATATCACAAACAACAGTGGCCCCAGCACTGATCCCTGTGGAACACCACTGGTCACCTTTCTCCATTTCGAGAAACTCCCTTCAACTACTACTCTCTGTCTCAGTTTCTAGGAGTGATGATCTCCAGCAATCTGTTCTGGACAACCCACGTTGATGCAATGGTCAAAAAGGCACAACAATGCCTCTTCTTCCTCAGGAAGCTGGGCCTGTCCATTAGGACTCTCACCAACTTTTATAGATGCTCTATAGAATGCTTTCTATCAGGATGCATCACAGCTTGGTATGGAAACTGCTCCACCCAAGACCGTAGGAAGTTACAGAGAGTTGTGAACACAGCCCAGTCTAACACGCAAGCCAACCTTCCATCCATTGACTCCATCTACCCTTCTCACTGCCTCAGAAAGGCAACCAACATCACAAAGACCCCTCCACCCTGGTTATAATCTCTTCCAACCTCTTCCATCAGGCAGAAGATATAAAAACTTAAACACACGTACCAACAGGTTCAGCAACAGCTTGTTCCCCACTGTTATTAGATTTCTGAACGGGCCTCTCAAATTTAAAATCTAATGTTGATCTTGATTTTTGTGCACCTTCTTTGCAGCCATAACATCGTATTCCTCACTCTGTCCTATCCTTCTATTGTCTGTGTATGGTATGATCTGTCTGTACTGCATGCAAAACAAAACTTTTCACTGTACCTAGGTAAATGTGACAATAGTAACAAACCAAATCAAACATTCAGCCTTTCTGAGTTTTCTACCAAAGTGCATTCCATCTGCCATAGTCTCCAAAATGTAAATTGCAATTGACTGGTCAATTACAGAGTCTCTGACAGTCGATGTCACTGCCCATCTGCATTCCCTCATCGTATTCATCTCTAACAGCTGATCTCAGTGTCCACATTCCTTGCTGTGGGCATCTCTGACAGTTAATCTTACCATCGTCTGCATACCCTCACCGCTTGCATGTTAACTGTCATGCCACTACATGATTTCTGCTTCCAGGAGCCACATGGCTAAAGAAAAGTGTATGCTCTTAACAAGCTCTGTCAGCTTGTTGCATCATATTTCTGTTTGTTCTGGATGAACTATCACTGCAGCGTAAAGTAAGTTTTGTGCTTTATTAGGAACTGATCTGTGAAGCTAGTACATTATCTCCATGCGGATTTTCTGTAAGAGCAGCTTAGCTAGTCCCACTCCTCTGCTGTTTCTCTGTAAACCTGCACTTTTTTCTTCAACTGTTTATCTAATAAGTTTGTGCAGAACAAAGAAAAATCACGAGAATGCTGTCATGTCCCACATCCAATATCTGAGTAATGCAAGCCGACCAGGAGTCCTGAAATCAAAGTGCGACCATAGAAGTGACTCCCATGCTTGAAAGCAGCAAGCAAGATTTTGGATGTTACAGAGGTGTGGAAACAGAGGCCTATAAGCAGTGTAGCCAGCAGAAGAGAGACATCACAAATTTCTGGTAAAACTCAAAAAATTATTCACAGATGGTGAAGCAATTAAAGAAGCAATGTCTGTGGTCACTCTTTATTCAAAGATGTTGAGAACAAATAAAGTATAATAACAACAATCCAGAACATGTCACCCATTACTTCCACAGTTGCAAGAAGAATGAAATCTTTTTCTTTCAGCAACTACAGCAGGACATGAAGGACTATGAATACTTCTCACTGCATTTATGACCAGCACAAACGAGCTGATTGCTTCTGAGACATAACAACTGAAGGGGATCTTCTCATTTTTTGTCCTTTGAAGAGAGAACATGAATGTATCTACCATGAATTGAAAATGTATGTGTTTGAGGAAAATATTCCAACAAAAAATAATGGTTTCATCACAACTGATGATGCAACAGCTGTGCTTGGTACAAGCTGGCTTTGTTGTAATTTGCAGAAATAATCCTGATTTCCCTTCTTTGGGTCAATCACTTCAATATAAATCTACCATCAAGCATTCAGCACCATCTGATAAATCTTTAGTCGACAAATTTGATGTCAACAATGAATGAATGCTCATGTCAGCTGGTTGCATCAAGTAAAGGTCCAGTAAAGATTTTTAGATTTGATACCTGAAATCGTCACTTTTCTCAAATCAAAAACTGAAATGTGCAGTAAGCTGCCAAACAATGTCTAGTTGCTTGACTTCAGGCTCCTTACAGATATAAGATCAAGAAACATAGGAGCAGAAATAGGCTATTCAGCTCATCAAGTCTGCTCTGCCATTCTACGAAATCAAGGCTGATGTGATAATCTTCAACTCCACGTTCCTGCCTTCTCCCAAGAATCTTTGATTCCCTTGATTAAAAACCCATCTTATCTCAGCCTTGGATATGCTAAACAACACAGCCTCTTTAAAGAATTCCACAAATTCACTACCCTCTGAGAGAAGAAATTCCTTCTCATCTCTGTTTTAAATGTCTAACTCGTTATTCTGAGATTATGCCATTTGGTCCTAGATTCTCCTACAAGGGAAAACAACCTCTCTGCATCCATCCTGTCAAGTCCCCTAAGAATTTTGTATGTTTCAATAAGGTTGCCTCTCATTGTTCTAAATTCCAATGAGTGCAAGCCAAGCCTACTCAATGCCTCCTCATAAGACATACCCAGTACCAGCCTAGCGAACCTTCTTTGGACTGCCTACAATGTCAGTGAATCTTTCTGTAGATTAGGGGCACAAAATTGTTCACAGTTTTCCAGCGGTGGCCTGGCTAGTGCCTTGTATTGCTTTAACAAAAATCTCCCTATTTTTATACTCCATTTCCTGCTGACATTAGAAGCTAGCTTTTTGTGATTTATGCACAAGGATTCCAAAATCCCTCTGTTCTGTAATTTCTGCAATCTCTCTCCATTGAAATAATGTTCAGCTCCTCTATTTTTCCTGTCAATGTGCTTAATGTCACCATTACTGCATTGTATTCAACATTTCCTCTAAACTGCATAGCTGCACATGCACAAAGTTGCTCTG
This sequence comes from Ginglymostoma cirratum, assembly GCA_024137785.1. Taxonomy (NCBI): domain Eukaryota; kingdom Metazoa; phylum Chordata; class Chondrichthyes; order Orectolobiformes; family Ginglymostomatidae; genus Ginglymostoma; species Ginglymostoma cirratum. Next base: position 821,284 of record JAHRHZ010000013.1, read on the forward strand.
ACTTCTGTGTGTGGCTCCAGAAGCTGGTGCTGCACACAGGACTCAGAGATCCATGCAGCCCTTAAGAAAATTAGAGGGAACTTTAATTGTATATTCCTAATGACAAGTCTTTGCCCACTTGCTTAACCTGTCCATATCCCTCAGCAGACTCTGTCATCCTCAACATTTGCCTTCCCATCTATTTTTGTATCACCCACAAACTTAGCTATAGTACATTTGCTTTTCTCATAAAGATCATTAATATATCTTGTAAATAATTATGGTCCCTGCACTGATCCTGTGGCACTTTAGTAGTTACCGATTGCCACCCTTAAAATGACCCCCTTATCCCAACTCTCTGCCTTCTATTAGTTAGTCAATCCTCTATCATTGTTAATATGCTACCTCCAACCCCATGGGCCCTTATCTCATTATGAAGTCCAATGCACAATGTAATACAGGGTCAAAACTGAATGAGATGAACTGTGAACTATAGGGAAAGGACGGAGACTTAGCACATTTGGCCAGTGCTGTGAATGCATTTAAAAAGAGGAACACTGATATAGTTGACAGGAAGAAACATTCTGATGTGAAACCCCCTGCCTGTAGGGATGGTAGAGACAGAAACCCTCATACCATTTGAGAAGTATTTCAATGTGCACTTGCAATGCCAAAGTATATAAGGCTGTGGACCAGATTATGGGATTAGAACAGTTAGGTGCTTGTTTTTGACTGGAACAGACTTGATGGGCCAAAGGGCCTTTTTCTGAGCTGCAGACCTTTATGACTAATGTGTAACTGGGTCAGTGGTCCTTCAATGAAAAACTAAAATGCTGCAACACTTCCAACAACTGGAGGAAATACTGGAAAAAATCAGAGACAAATTTCACTCAGAAAATCTCTGTGTGCAACTGAAGAAGTTAGTAGAAGAATTTAATAGGCAATTTTAGTAGGATAATAGGTTGGCGCAACGTCATTGGCCGAAGGGCCTGTACTTTGCTGTACTGTTCTATGTTCTATGTTCTATGTTCTTTAATTTCAAGAATTAGATGGGATGGAAAAATTAATCATGTTTGCCTCAAATCCATTCCTTCATGCAGATATTGCTACCAAATTCCATCAGGTGTCACATATACAAAGGAGTGAAGTCGATATGGAGATAATTACTTTGCAAATTGAAATTGAGCTGACAGTCAGATCAAGGGACAGTGGTTTCTGGGACTTATATTCAGAGAAAAATATTCACTTCTATTATCCTGTGCAATTAAACTGAGAGTTTAAATTATCTCCACGTACCGCTATGAGACCTTCTACCGAGGGAAAATAATCAAGTCCAAGTTTTGCACAGATGTCACAGATAGCCATTTGATGGACACCATATGACTTGCAGTCTCAAACCACAAGCAGACAATGTTGGAGTCACAGGTGTCACACTGAGAGACGGTGAATAAAGAATAAAGCAAATAATTATATACGGAGATAGTAGGAACTGCCGATGTTGGAGTCTGAGATAACAACGTGTGGAGCTGGATGAACACAGCAGGCCAGGCAGCATCAGAGGAGCAGGAAAGCTGACGTTTCAGGTCTGGACCCTTCGTCAGAAAATAATTATATACGCTTGGTTTTAAATTTAAATGGCACTAAAAATAAACCTTTTATTCTAGATTTTCTTAGGCATAGATCCTGAGTTGCATTTAAGATTAGAAATTGGTCTTATAAAGTTTGGAGAACAGTATCCTAGCCCATTCGCTCAGCATATTCAAGTCCACTTGAAGGCATTCTCTTTCTACCTATGAACCAATTTTCAATCCAAACTTATATATTCTCCCTAATCCAATGTGCTCTAATTTTATTTGCCACCATCCTGTGTGGGACCTTAGCAAAAACACCTCCTGAAAATCCAAATAAATCAAACCAACTAGTTTTCCTTTCTCTGTGATACAAATAACATCTTCAAAAAACCTAATAAGTTAGTCAGAACAATCTGCCTCTTGTAAATCATAAGCAGCACAAGTGATTTAGTGGCCAGCACTGTTGTTTCATAGCGCCAGGGACCTGCGTTTGTTTCTAACATTGGGCAACTGTCTGTGGGGAGTTTGTATCAGAGATAAAAGGTACTGCAGATGCTGGAGAATCCGAGATAACAAGCATGGGGCTGGATGAACACAGCAGGTCAAGCAGCATCATAGGAGCAGGAAAACTTGACGTTTCGGGCCTAGACCCTTCATCAGAAATGGGGGAGGGGAAGAGGGTACTGAAATAGATAGGGAGAGAGGGGGAGGCGGATAGAGGATGGATAGAGGAGAGGATAGGTGGAGAGGAGGCAGACAAGTCGAAGAGGCGGGGATGGAGCCAGTAAAGGTGAGTGTAGGTAGGGGGGTGGGGAGGAGATAGGTCAGTCCAGAGAGGACGGACAGGTCAAGGGGGCGGGATGATGTTAGTAGATAGGAGATGGGGGTGTGGCTTGAGGTGAGAGGAAAAACAGGTTAGGGAGGTGGAGATGAGCTGGGCTGGTTTTGGGATGCGGTTGGGGGAGGGGAGATTTTGAAGCTTGTGAAATCCACATTGATGCCATTGGGCTGCAGGGTTCCCAGGCTGAATATGATTTGCTGTGCCATTGGGCTGCAGGTTCCCGACTTGTCTGCCTCCTCTCCACCTATCCTCTCCTCTATCCGCCTCCCCCTCTCTCCCTATCTATTTCAGAACCCTCTTCCCCTCCCCCATTTCTGTACCAGCAGTATTTGTGATCTGTGTTTTTCAATTTTAATTGGTTTTAATCAGTGAGTCTGTAATGTTTTGTATTTTATCTGCTTGGCTTGAGAAGAATTTCCCATAATTTTATGGCAGTTGGCAAACTGTAATGCAGAGTAATAAACCATCCATTACGTACTGTACTGAGGTGAATGGGGTAATGGCTCCTTGTTGTCATAGGGATGAATTCCTGGCAGTAGTTCATTCGATCAGTGCTTTGAACTCAAAAGGCAGCATTCAAATATAATTAAACTCATTTACTTTGGCAAAATCAAGTATTATTACATTGCATGAAAAGTAATTCACGCTAAAAAAAATGTCTGGACCACGATCTGAAGTACTTCTTAAAGGTGTCTTCATTTTAAAATGGCCTAAAGCAAGGCTACTGTTAGAAACATAAGTACCTTATCTCTCTGCTCATCCAAATTTACAAAAGAATATAACATTTTAAAACAATCATCCAAAAGGCATGCCAATAGATACAGTTTGTTTTGATATTTGAAATTTTACAAAGTTGTTGAGATCTCAGGCAAGATATGTGCAGCATTTGGAAATCAACCTCACATTGTTTGACTTATACTAGTCTGTTTTGATTGGGAAACTGGGAGGGTGAGAATTTATATTCCTGTAGTTGTAAACATTCTATATATGTACAATATAATGGATTATTTATTATCCAAACACATTTTTGAATTTAAAAAAATGAAAACAAGTGGCGACATGGGTTCTTCACTATACTGTATTAGCAATCTGTCAGTCTGCACACAGTCTGCTACATGCTTTAGTCTGGATTCATGGCTTAGAGTGTTCGTAAGATTATCATAGAAAAATTAAAGATCAGATGTAATGGTGTGGAATCTTTCAAGTGTGAGTCTTGTCTACTTACTGGAATACCACTGAATACTTCACCAATCAGGAGGTTCTGTGGATTCTGAAGGCATTAAGTTCCCAATTGCAAGTCTTCTGATAGCATTAGGTTCCCAATTTCTGAAGTCCTCCACAAAAGGAGCTATTCAAAGGCTGTTTACTCCTGAGCTTGGCGCCACCACATTGGAGGCCATGACTACTGGCTAGAGAGCTAACCCAGAGTCTCAGGATCTAGGCATAAGGTAAATGATTTGCAGGGAATATTCTAAAGATAGTGGTCTTGCTGAAACACGGTGTGCGGAATGGCAATCAGAAGGGAGGACAGGGGTTTGGCTCTCAGTGGGTGTCCACTTTCCAATGTCCACGATCTCGATCAGGCAATCCTACTCAACAATTAGTTCCTTTCCCTGTAATTACACTCACAATATCAAGCAGCTTTTGGTCTTAGTGAAGGTAGCCTTTGCAATTCCCACCTTATTTCTTCTCCCAATCACCTCTAACTCGAGAGACTTTATTTCATGCAGTAAACCTTAACTAAAGCTCTTCATTTCGCCCTACCGTCCTGAATTCCCACTTTGACTCAAATTCCCAAATACTCTCTGTGTCTCTGCCTCACTCCAATGAAAGCTTCCCTCACTCTGTCCATTCACTTTACTCTCGAATCTGATCTTGCTTTTATCTACTTTTTAATCTCATCTGTGACAATACAGGCGATTCTACCAGCGTGGCCTCTTGAAGTCAGTCACTAAGTCCTCAAAGTTCACAATTTAGTTTTGAGTCATTTGCACATTTTAAGATTGTACTAAGATTGTATCTAAGAATAGCTAAGTCGTTAGTATGTATCAAACAAATTTGTAGCCCTTTACTGACTCCCAGGGAACTCTGCTTCTTCCAGTTGGAAAAACAACCATTCTCAGCCAATTTAGTATCCATGTTGCCACTATCCCTTTTATTCAGTGGGCTTCAGTTTGCTGGCAAGCAAATTATGTGGCACTTTACTGAAAATTCTGCATCTATATATATAATCCTCACCAACATTCTTCATTACCCCATCAAAACCTCAATCAGGTCAGTTAAAAACAATTTGATTTTGATAAATCCCATGCTGGCTTTCCTTACTTAATCGTGCCTTGTCCAACTGACTGCTGACATTGTTCTGAATTATTGTTTTCCCACTACCTCCATCTGCTGTCAACCATCCAGTACTATTCTGAAATCTCAAAGCAAAGAATTTGACTGTTACTGCTGTGAGCAACTCAGAAAGAAACACTGTGGTGCTCTTTTTAAATTTTAATTTTCATCACAGAGATATACAATACAGAAAAAGGCCCTTCGACCCATTGCATCTGCGCCACCCTTACAACCACCGAACTATTTTAATCCCATTTTCCAACACTTAGCCCAGAGCCTTGTATGCCTTGACATCACGAGTGCACATCTAAATATTTCAAACGCTTGTGCCTCAACAACCCTTATTTGCAGTGAGTTCCAGATTTACACTGTAGTGTTTGTAATGAGGTCAGCCAACTGGACCAGATTAACAGCCCCAATCAGGGAACCCTGGCTGACAGATAAAAAGGACTGTGTCAGAGATCTGACAGCTGATTCTGAAGACACAGCACTAAAGTATTCATGTGTAAATAAAGAGTGGCTTAGTAACATGATAACAGCCTCTGTGGAATTATTTCAGTCATGATCCTGAAGAAACTCACTTGCAGCAGTTGTCTTTGAGTTGGGGAAAGCATTTCTTACATTATGCTTTTGTTTGGGAATCTTGACTCATCTGACCCTGCCGTTGAGGACTGGCCCCAGTAAGCGGAAAGAATGTGTTTTTTTTCCCCAAGCAAATTACATTGTGGCAGAAGTTCGAGAACCAGGAGAATCTGTGTCAGGATTTTTAAGTAGGTTAAGATGACTGGCAGAGGCAAGTGACTTTGATTTAATCCTTAATGAGATGCTGAAAGACAATTTATCATAGATCATAGAAACCCGACAGTGTGGAAACAGGCCCTTTTGGCCCAAACAGTCCACACCAACTCTCAGAGCATCCCACCCAGATCCATTCCCCTATAACCCACCTAATCTACACATTCATGAACACTACGGATAATTTAGCATGCCCAATCCACCTAACCTGCACATCTTTGGACTGTGGGAGGAAACCAGAACACCCAGAGGAAACCCACACAGACACGGGGAGAATGTGCAAACTCCACACAGACAGTCGCCCGAGGGTGGAATCAAACCCGAGTTCCTGGCGGTATGAGACAGTAGTGTTAACCATTGAGCCACTGTGCTGTTGTACGTGGGATTAATTATGTAACCATGCAAAAGCGCCTACTAGCTGAAGCCCAATTAGACTTCAAACAAGGCACCACAACTGGCTTTGTCATTACAAAATGTGGCATGAGTTTCAGGGTATTCCAATGGAAGTAGACACCCTCGCCACTCCGACTGAGCTTGGAGAACACCACTTAGATGTTTTGTCAAGGTGGGCATATGCCTTGTAAGGGGAAAAATGTGTTCCAGGCATCCCAAAGCAACACAAAATGTGCTCCAGGTAACCTACTTGAGCTACACAGTCAACAAGACCACGTTATACCCATTGGCGATTGCACAGCCTCACACAAGAGATATCCTGAACAGAGGGACTCTAGGTCAGTCCAGAGCAAAACCCCAAAGGAGCCGCTGCCAATGGTTAATACTTACTTCAGGACTCAGGCCAGCAAGCCGGTATGCTGAAGGTAGTAGAAGAGTCCCACTGGGCCTGAATTGAGTAAGAGAACTCATACACCAGTATCCAGGACAATGCACACCCTGGAAAGCCCACCTACTTTTGGCTTGGAATAAGTAAGTTGCTTAGCAATATCCAAATCAGAATCGATCAGAATAAACATCTGGTTAAATGGTCACCTGCTTCTAATAGAGGTTCAGTGATTGTAGAACGAGTCTTTAACAAAATTTGCTCTGGACTACAACTCTTAGGTTTGCACAAGACCTCAGGTAAAGAGCCTATACTGGGGAACCTTTACAGATTAAGGGTACAACTTCAGTTCCAGTCTCATATGAGAAACAATTGGTTAATTTACCACTGATTGTATTAAAAGGGTCAGGCACAAGCCTGATGGGAAGAAATTGGTTAAGAAACATTCAACTTGATTGGTTCAGCATTTTTCGATTAGAAAATGGCTGTCTAAGTGAAATCCTAATTCAATACCCAGATGTTTTTCAGGAAGATCTAGGGACGATCGGAAGAGTCAATGCTACCTTGCATGTTGACCAGGAAGAAATTCCACGATTCTGCAAGGCCCACTGAGTGCCATTTGCCCGACATGCAAAAGTAGAGGCTGGAAAATGAAGGAATCATCAAACCAGTACAGATTGCAGAATAGGTAGTACCAGTTGTACTGATTGTGAAGCCCAACCGATTGGTTCATCTTTGTGGGGATTTTAAACAAATAGTAAACTGCGTTTCCCAGCTGGATAAATACTGAAACCGTCGCATAGGGGACTAGTATGAAAGGCTAAACATAAGCCATGAGTACCTGCAATTGTTGTTAGATGAGGATTTCCAGAAGTATGCTAGGGTTTGTACTAATATACAAAACTGCTTTTTGGGCTCTGCCATTTTTCAGCAGACAACGAAGAACATTTTGCAAGTTTACTGCCCTTCCAAGGTCACAATTTGTCTGGACGACACGTTGATAACAAGAAAGACCAAAAAGAGCACTTCGAGAACTTTGACATAGTCCTCAGATGTTTCTCCAAGACGGGCATATGCATTATAAGGGAAAAATGTGTTCCTGGCATCCCTAGTAAACTACTTGGGCTACAGAGTCAATATGGATGGTTTATACTCGTTGGAAGATAAAGTGAGGCGATCAAAGGTGCCCCAGTTCCCAGTACTGGAGCGTAGCTCTTTCCCTGGATTGGTGCATTATTACGGAAAATTCATACGTAACCTGGCCTCTATTCTTGCACCCTTGCATCTGCTATTGAAAGAAAGGAGCAGCCTGTAAAATTGCCAAGACATAGCTACTTTTTCACTTCCCTAAAGGCTATCATCGTCTTATGTGCTGGCACACTAGGAGCACGAGTGAGATCTGGTGCTGACATGCGATGTCTCCCCACACAGTATCAGGGTGATGTTGGGTCAAGGATGGCTCTGTGGAGAGCAATGCCCAATAGCATGTGCTCCCTGGGCTTTGGCTGATGCATGTGCAAATGCACCCAGGCAAAGAACGAGGGTTTGGCAGTCATGTTTGATTTGACAAAGTTCCACCAATACCGTTATGGACATAAACTTGTAATAGCAACAGACCACAAACCTTGGTTAGGTGTACTCAAAGAGGAAAAGGTCATGCCACCCATAACTTCAGGGTGAATTCAGCAGTGGGCTCTAATTTTAAGTGTGTACAGTTACAAGTTGGAACATCATCCGGGAGGCCAATTAGCAAACGCAGATGCCTTGAGCTGCCTCCCGCTGGCAGATACACAACCAATGGTGCCACCACTCGAAGAGTCCATTCTAGTTTTAAACTTTCTGGACACACTTCCAGTCACCAATGACAATACCAGACTGTGGGCGCAAAAAGATCCGGTCCTTGGAAAAACTTAAAACAGCTGGTGGTGATGGGGTAAACAAAAGGTCCATCACAGCCAAAATTGAAACCTTTCTGGACCTGGCAAGACCAGATCACCATAGAGGATGGCATTATATTATGGAGCAAAAATGATTGTCTTGAGCAAATATCAGAGCCAGATACTGGCCGAACTCCACCAGAATCATCCGGGTTTCCATAATGAAGATGTTGTTGAGAAGAAGTTGGCCAGGATTGGATGCAGACACAGCTGTGTTGGTGGGACAGGACCCATGATGCCAACAAAGACAAAAATTACCGCCAGCAACTCCTCTACATTTGTGGGAATGGCAGGGTAAACCTTGGACCCAATTACACATCAACTATGCCTGCCCTTTCATGGGCTCAATTTCTTAGTCATTGTGATGTCCACTCAAAGTGGTTAGATGCACATACAGTTCATTCGTCAACACTGGGCAATGATAGAAAAGCTGCCAGCATCCTGAAGTGTTGGTCACAGACATTGCATCAGGAAATTCGAGTATTTCCTAAAGTCAAATGGTTTTCATCTTACAAGGACAGCTCCATACTATCCATTGTTGAATGGTCTGGCAGAAAGAGTAGTCCAAACTTTGAAACAATGGCCTACAGCTTCACTTGATACCCAAACTGTCATGGCTCCTGTTTGAATATAGGACTACCCCTCATGCAGAATTGCTATTGGGAAGACTCTGCACCAGGTTAAATACGATCTTCCCGGACCTGGGGGGTGCGGGGGAGGGTGAAATGACATCAGGAACACCAATACTGGACACAAGACTTCTCCAAGCAAGAGAGACAGTTTACTTCAGTGGATGTAGTTTGGTGCTGGAACTACAAAAATGGCCCCGCATGGGTAAGATGCATGGTCAACACGAGGTCAGATCATGAGACGCACAAAGTTCAGGTAGGTGAACTGGTCCTGAGCAAGCATGTGGACCACATGAAAGTTGCAAACTTGAACTGTACCTGAACTTGAAATCACTAATGTATATCAAAAATAACAGTAGTCCCAGTACTTAATCTTGAAAAATTGATAGTATACCTCTCTGTAACCTGAAAAACAGCCATTCATCATAACTCTATTTTCTATCTATTAACCAATTATATATTCATGTTGCTACTGTCACTTTCATCCCATGGGATTAAAATTTCTTCGCACAGGAAACTTAGAGCCCTGACGAAGGGTTTCGGCCGAAAACGTTGACTTTCCTGCTCCTCGGATGCTGTCTTATCGGCTGTGCTTTTCCAGCTCCACAATTATTGACTCTAGTTTCCAGCATCTGCAGTCCTTCCTATCTCCAAGTTTAAGAGTCAGCAATTACTTTCATCTCATCCATTTGGGTTTAATTAAAATTCAAAAAGCAATGTATTTTTGACGCATCTGTCTCGGATTGATGTGAATTTGAGTCCCTCCATGGTGGAATATTTGTTTCATAAAAACATAACTGTTTCCACAATAAATATGAACAAACTAAGTTAAATTTCAGACTGCTGCCAAATTGTTTACATATCAATTTTTGTGCCTAACGAACTCAGTGATGAAGGAATGCTATTTTAAAGTTTAACAATGCAATTCTAAAGTTCTCATGGATAATATTTTCATGAAGTACATTGAAATTTTAATTTCATTTATTGGTTGCAGTCTGTAAAAATAGGCCTGCTGTTTGAGTTTTCTGGTGAAACGAGTGTGAGTACATTCAAATTGCACTGTTATATTGTGAAGCACTGCAGTTAGAACATAGAGCATAGAACACAGACCAGTACAGCACAGTACAGACCCTTCAGACCACAATGTTGTGCCACGAACTTTTACCCTAAACCTAAGGTCTATCTAACCTCCACCCCTACCTTATACTATCATCCATATGCCTATCTAATAGCAGCTTAAATGCCCCTAATGAGGCCGACTCCAAAACACAAAACATCACTTCCTAACAAGGGCAACTACTCTTCACACTGTGGGCTAAAGCTTCATCTTGGTACACAAACAAATTAAGGTCCTTGGCACCTATGGATGCAACTTACTTACTTACGGTGTTGCATAACAAACTCCATAATATTGTAAATACATTTTCAGTATTGATATAGAGGGCTGAATCTGTCACTTATTGGCCATGTCCGAGTTGCGAAGAGTTTTTTGAAGGGTTAATTACGTTGAAGCCTAGCGAGTTCTCTCGCTATATCTTACCAAACCTACACCACATTAATTGCCTACCCCACCCATATGGCACTTCTCACATCCAATTTCTGCTTCATCTTATCATGCTATCTTCCCATAACAACTTGCCACTCAGTGGATATCCACTCAAAGACGAGCATCCCTTGTACATGCACCATCTTTAAAATGCCCCAGTGCATTGACATTCCAAATCTGCCTGGCTCTTTGAAGGATGTATTCACAAGAAATCTGAGAAGGGATTCCTTGACACCACTGGGCCTGTAGTGTTGGCAATACGGAACTTCATCCTAATACACAGGGAGGAGTAGCAGGGATCTGGGATGCAGATGGCTTCTTGCTGAAATCTATATCAGTGCAGTGAATCAGGTGACTGTGTTTGACTGCCTCCATTGACAGGTTGGCAGTTGCCATTGGGAGTCAGCCCGAGCACCTTCAGGGCCCGGTGGAGAACTGCAAACATCTGCACTCCATCGCACTATCCATTTGATCCCCACACTGATGGCATGGCAACAAGGGATGGGAATCTTGGGTCTGATGCAGGTGTGCCCTCCTCTCAAGGAGACAGGGCAGTGCCAGGAAGCACCGAGGTAACGGAATCACATACAGGTGCCTCGGCAGCTTCCACTCAGGATATTGCAGAGGTGGCTGGGCAGTCCATCTCTACCCCGCCTGCCACCCTCTGACTCATGGAATTTTAAGCCAAGAGGGCCAGCTTGCCTATGGCAAAATCAGCCTCAATACATCTGGTCCCTCTAGACACAAGCGCCTCTGGGGTCAACAGCCATTCTATCAGGGCAGGCACTCTCCACCCCAGCTGTGGCATCTCCGCACTCAGGCCAAGTGGGAAGGAGATAAAGAAGAAAACATATTGAGGGCACCTTGGTAACATGGATGAAGATGTCTCTTGTTTTTCCATTTGTAATAAATGTTGTTCCCTTTAACTTTAACTTTTATGCATCTGATTTTGAGTCACTTTGTAAAGGGCATAGTCCACCATCAAATAAGAGGCCACACGGTTTACACAGAGCTGATAACATCAATTTACAATCAGTGGGTACAATGCATACATATGATTTTGTGTGTTACTGGCACCTTTGGCCCTTCCAATGATGATCTCTAAATTTAGGTCCTTCTGTGCACAAAGGTGTAGCATCCAAAGACTTGTCCAACAGTGGCTTTACCTGGTAGGTCTCACCTTTAGAGATTGTCAATGGTGCAGAGTGGCCAGGAAATACATATTCTACAGGCCTTTGTGCTTTAACTTTATAGGGCATATGACCCATGCTGTTCCGATAAAAAAGCACTCTAAATGGTGTTTGCTGTAGCCCCCTCCCAGGTCAAGTCACTAATCGCCCACTGTGGTCACTGCCATTTTTTCCCATTGTGCATCTTCAATTCCTGTAGGATGCAAGTTTAATAGTGAGAGTTCCGCTGCAGCGGCTTCCAGCTTCAGCATGCCCATATTGGTGAGCCCCAAAAAATCCATTCTTCGCATCCCATCCTGTCAACTCCATAAGATTCACACTTGTACAAGTCCCCACCAAATCTCTCTACAACAAAAACAGAAATTGCTGGAGAAACTCAGCAGGTCTGGCAGCATCTGTGGGAAGAAAGTGGAATTAATGTTTCAAGTCTGTTGAATCTTCATTAGTACTGGACTCAAAATGTTAACTCTGCTCTCTTCTCAAAGATGCTGCCAGACCTACCGAGTTTCTCCAGCAATTTGTTTTTGGTTCAGATCGCCAGCATCCGCAGTTCTTTTGTTTATCCCAATCTCTGTACATTCACCTATACGTACCTACCTTCCCTACCCAGACCCAGGATTATGGGGCAAAAATGCCTAATGTTGTCATTCACGTGCCCCCACCACCACTGTTGAGGTCACGGTGCTATTGACTGTGGTTGCCCACCCCTTTTGCAGACCAGCTCACTTCAAAATCCTGCCACCACCCTTCACAATTGTACTGTGCCCGAGTCAAGAGCCTATAGCCTCCAGTCCTGAAGACTAATGTGCTGAGGCTCTGTTAGAACACAGAACAGGTCTTTCAGCCCACCATGTCTGTGCTGACCATGATGCCATTCTAAACTAATCCCATCTGCCTGCACATGGTCCATATCCCCCTCTATTCCCTGTCTGTTCATGTATCAGTCTAAGTTTGTCTTAAATTTTGCTAATGTGTCTGCTTTTATCACCTCCCCGGTAGTGTGTTCCAGTCATTGACCGCTATCTGTGTAAAAAGCTTCAATCAATCATAGAATCCCTACAGTGCAGAAACAGGCCTTTTGGCCCAACAAGTCCACACCGACACATAGACCATCCCACCCAGACCTATCCCCCTAATATACACATCCCTGAACACCATGGGCAATTTAGCAAGGCCAATCCACCTAGCCTGCACATCTTTGGATTGTGGGAGGAAACCAGAACACCCAGAGGAAACCCATGCAGACAGTCACCCAAGGGTGGAATTGAACCTGGATCCCTGGAGCTGTGAGGCAGCAGTGCTAACCTCTGTGCCACCATGCCACCTCACACATCTCCTTTAAACTCTCCCTTCTCAACTTAAACCGAAGCACCCCAGTATTTGACATTTCTACCGTGGTAAGACTTGAACTATCCACCCTATCCATGCATCTCATGATTTTACATACTTCTATCAGGCACCCCTGATAGCAAGAACAGTCTAAGTTTGTCCAATCTCTCTAGCTAATACACTGCAATCCAGGCAAGATCCTGATAACCCTCTTTTGCACCCTCTCCAAAGACTCCACATCCTTCCTACAGTGTGGGGAGCAGAACTGCACACAATACTCTAGCTGTGGCTTAATCAAAGTTCTGTACAATTCCAACAAAACCTCCCTGCTCCCTCCATGTGTGGCTTAACCAATGTTTTATAAAGCTGTAACAAAAGACTTCCTTGCTCCTATATTTTGTGCCCCAGCTAATGAAGGCAGGCATCGTCTATACCTTCTTCACCACCCTGTCTATCCATGCTGACACCTTCAGGGATCTATGGACTTGCACTCCAAGTGTCTTTGTTTGTACTTACTACTTAGGGACCTACTATTCATTGTGTGTGTCCTTCCCTTATAAGACCTCTCAAAATGCATTACCTCATACTTATTGGGATTAAATTTCATTTGCCATTGCTCTGCCCAATTTACCAGTTGATCAATATCAAACTATAGCCTGAGACCATCTTCCTCACTATCAACACCACCAATTTTTGTGTTACCTGCAAACTTACTAATTATGACTTATACAGTCACATCCAAGTTATTAATGTAATCACAAACAGCAAGCGTCCCAGCACTGAACACTGTGGTACATTCCTGGCTACAGGTTTCCAATCACAAAAACAGCCCTCCATAATCACCTTTTGTCTCTGATTTTATGCCAATTTACCTTTTATACCTCTTACCTTTTGTATACCATAGGGTATAAGAGCAAGTCGGAGTTGTACAGAGCACTGGTTAGGCCACAGCTGGAGTACTGTGTACAGTTCTGGTCATCTCACAGCAGGAAGGATGTGATAGCACTAGAGGGGGTACAGAGGAGGTTCACCAGGATATTGCCTGGGATGAATAAATTGAGTTATCAGGAGAGACCAGATAGGCTTGGATTCTTTTCTTTAGAGCAGAGAAGATAGAGGGAATAACATGATTCAGGTGTATAAGATTTTGAGGGATATGGACATGGTGGACAGAGAGCAGCTTTTCCCCTTAATTGAGGGGTCAATCATGAGAGGGCATAGTTTTAGGGTGAGGGGCAGAAGAGTCAGAGAGGATATGGGGAAAAAAAAATTCACCCAACAGGCGGTAGCAATCTGGAATGTACTGCCTTACAACCTTTAAAAGGTATTTGGATGAGCATTTCAAATATCATTACATTCAAGGTTACGGAACAAGTGCAGGATATTGGGATTAGCACACTTTTAGCAGTAGTTATGTCGGTGCAGACTCGATGGGCCTTTTCTGCACTGTATGAATCTAAATCTAATCTAATCTTGGATCCAGCTTGCCATGGATCCCATGGGCTCTTACTTTCAGACTAGCCTTCCATGTGGGACCTTGTCAAAGACCTAAGTTCATGTAAACTACATCAACTGCACTACCCTCAAAGATTTAATTATCTTCTTGAAAAACTCAACTAAATTATTGACTATCCCTGATCAATCGTTACCTTTCCAAATATTTAGTAAACCAGTCCTTCAGAACTTTTTACAGTAATTTCCCTATCTCTGATGTCAAATTAACTGGTCTGTAATTAACTGGCCTAGCTCTGCTGTCTGTTTTGAACAAAAGAACCACATTATCCTCCAATCATCTGGCACTTCACCTGTCGTGAGCACAGTATTAAATATCTCTGCCAGGTCCCCAGCCATCTCCTCTCTTGCCTTCCATAGCAGCCTGCAATACATCTCATCTGGGGATTTGTGTAGCTGTATGCCAGTTAAAATGTCCAATACCACCTCCTTATTAATCTTAATATAATCTAGAACCTCAACACCGCAATGGAAATTCCTGGTTACAATGTCTTTCTCCTGTGTGAATACGGATGGGAAATATTCATTTAAGAGCTCGTCCACATCCACTGGCTCCACGCACAAGTTGCCCCTTTGATCTCTAATAGATCCCACTCTTTCCCTGGTAATCCTCTCACTCATAATATATTTATAATAAGCCTTGGGATTTTTCTTGATTGTATCTGCCAAAGATATTTCGTGGTCCCTCTTTGACCTCCTAAAGTAATGTTCTACATTCTCTATACTTTAGAAGGGCCCCCCCTATTTTGAACGCTCTGTCCCTGACTTATGCTCCTTTCTTTTTCTTTATCAAATTCTCAATATCCCTTGATATCCAGAGTTCCCTTAACTTGCTGCCCTTGCCCTTCACTCTTAAAGGAACATTTGGCCCTGAATTCTCACTATACTACTTTTAAAAGGCTCCCATTTTCCAAATGTAGACTTATCTGCAACTAACTGCTACCTGTCTACATTTGTCAAATCTTGCCTAATTATAAACAAAGAGTCATAGATCTGTACAGCATGGAAACAGACCCTTCAGTCCAACATGTCCATGCTGGTCAGATATCCTAAATTAATCTAGTCCAAATTTGCCTGCGTTTGGCCCATATGTCTCTAAACCCTTTCTATTCATATACCCATTCAGATGTCTTTTAAATGTTGTAATTGTACCAGCTTCCACACTTCCTCTGGCAGTTCATTCCATACATGCACCACTCTCTGTGTGAAAAAGTTGTCCCTTAGGTCCCTTTTAAATCTTTCCTTCCTCACCTTTAACCTATGCCCTCTAGTTTTGGACTCCCCTACCCCGGGGAAAAGACCTTCGCCCTATCCATGCCCCTCATGAGTTTATAAACCTCTATAAGCCTCTAATGCTGCAGGGAAAATAACCTCAGCCTATTTAGCCTCTCCCTATAGCTCAAACCCTCCACTTCTGGCAACATCCTTGCAAATCTTTTCTGAACCCTTTCAAGAACTCCCTATAGCAGAGCGACCAGAATTGCACGCAGTATTCCAAAAGTGACCTCAACAATGTCCTGTACTGCCACAACATGATCTCCCAACTCCTATACTCATTGCACTGATCAACAAAAGCAAGCATACCAAATGCCTTCTTCACTATCCTGTCTACCTGGGACTCCACTTTCAAAGAACTATGAACCTGCAATCCAAGGTCTCTTTGTTCAGCATCACTCCCCAGACATTACCATTATGTGTATAAGTCCTGCCTTGATTTGCCTTCCCAAAATGCAGCACCTCACATTCATCTAAATTAAACTCCATCTGCCAGTCCTCTGCCCATTGGTCCATCTGATCAAGGTCCCATTGTACTTGGAGGTAACCTTCTTCGCTGTCCACTACACCTCCAATTTTGGTGTCATCTGGAAACTTACTAAGTGTACCTCCTACGCTTGCAAACAAAGAACAAACAACAATACAGCACAGGTAGGCCCTTCACCCCTCCAAGCCTTCGTCGACAGATTTTCCCCTTCCACACTAAAACTGTCTTCACTTACATGATCCGTATCCCCCTATTCCCTTCCTAATCATGGATTCATCCAGGTAATCCTTGAATACTGCTATTGCGTCTGCTTCTACCAGCTCCTCTGGCAGCTCTTTAAGGCACTCTCCACCCTTTGTGTGAAAACTTGCCTTAAATATCTCTTTTAAACATCCCCCCCCTCCCCCTACCCTCACACCTTGAACATTTGTTCCCTAGTAATTGACCCCTCCACCCTGGGAAAATAGCTGCATACTTTCCACTCTATCCATCCCATTCACAATGTTCTAAACTTCTATTAGGTCGCCCCTCAACCTCCTCCATTCTAGTAAAACCAAACCCAGTCTATCCAACCTTTCTTCATAGCTAAAATCCCCATACTAGGCAACATCCTGGCAAACCTCTTCTGTACCCTCTCCAAAACATCCACATCCTTCTGGTAGTGTGGTGTATGCAACATTCCAATGGTGGCCTAACTAAAGTTCTGCAAAACTGCCTATCCTTATACTCAATGCCCCTTCTTTTAAACGCAAGCATGCCATAGGCCCTTTTGACTAACTTATCTGTCTGTGGTACAGGTGCTTTTTAGGTGGGACAGAGGTGGAGGAAAGAAGGGAGTATCACAGCAGTAAATCCCCTAATTTTTGACTAAGGGGAGTATCACAGCAGTAGTCAGAGAAGAAATAACTAAGGGATCATCTAGTGAGGTTTTGTGGCTGGAGTTAAGAAATAAGAAGGGGATGGATGACAATATTGGGGTTATACTGTAGTCCCCCAAATAGTCAACAGGAATTAGAGGAACAAATATGCAGCGAGACTGGGGAGACTTGCGGGAACAATAGGGTTGTCATAGTGGGGGGTTTTAATTTTCCTAACATAGACTGGGACTGCCACAGTGTTAAGGGCTTAGATAAGGTGGAATTTGTTACATGTTTTCAGGAAACTTTCCTCAAGCAGTATATAGAGGGTTCTACTCAGGAAGGGGCAAAACTCAACCTACTCTTGGGAAATAGGGCAGGACAGGTGGCTGAGATGACAGTAGGGCCAGCACTTTGGCAACAGTGACAATAGTTCTATTAATTTTAAAATAGTTGTGGAGAAGGACAAAACTGGTCCACAGGTTCAAGTTCAAAACTGGGGCAAGGCAAGTTTTGATGGAATTAGACAGGAGCTTGCAGGGAGTTGATTGGAGTAGTTTGTTTGCAGGCAAATGGACCTCTGGCAAGTGGGGAGTCTTTAAAAGTATGATAGCTGGAGTTCAAGGTCTATATGTTTATGTGAGGATGAAGGGTAAGGTTGGCAGGAGTAGGGAATCCTGGATGAAAAGAGATATTGAAGCTTTGGCCAGAAAAAAGGAGGCATGGCTCCAGTACAGGCATGTGATCAAAGGAATCTCTGGAGGTATTTAGGGGATACAGGAAGTTACTGAAAAAGAAATCAAGAAGGCAAAAAAGGGGCAGGAGATACCTTTGGATTTACCCTAATCTTGTCAGCCAAAGAAACTCTTTAAGAATATTAAAAGAAAAAGAACAACTAGAGAGAAAATAGGGCCCCTCAAGGACTGAAGTGGACATGTACATGTGGAGCCGCAGGAGATGGGCGAGGTCCTCAATGAATATTTCTCCTCTCTGTTTAACGTGGAGAAGGACATGCAGATTTGTGAACTTGGGGAAGTTAGTGGAAATATCTTAGGGACAGTCCACATCACAGTAGAGGTGGTGTTGGAAGTATTAGAATGTATGAAGGTGGATAAATTCCTGCAAAAGGCTACAGAAGAAATTACAGGGGTCCTGGCTGATATACTTGCATCATCATTCGCCATGGGTAAGGTTCTAGAAGAGTGGAGGGTAGCGAATGTTGTGCCCCAATTCAAGAGGGCTGCCAAAGAAAAACCTGGGAATTATAGACCAGTAAGTCGAACATCTGTGGTGGATAAATTACTTGAGAAGATTCTGAGGAATAAGATACACATGCATTTGGAAAGACAGGGTTTGATTAGGAGATGTCAGCATGGCTTCATGGGTGGGAGATCATGCCTCACAAATTTGTTAGAGTTCTTTGATGAAGTGACCAGGAAGGTAGATGAGGTCATGATGGTAGATGTAGTCTATGTGGATTTCAGTAAGTCCTTTGATAAGGTTGCACATGGTAGGCTGCTTTAGAAGGTTAGATCGTATGGAAGCCAGGCAGAGCTGGCAAATTGGATACACAATTGGCTTGATAGTAGGAAGCCTTGTTGGACTGGAGGCCTGTGACTAGTGGTGTGCCTCAGGGGTTGGTGTTGGCCCCATTGTTGTTTGTTATCTATAATCAATGATTTGGGTGGCAAAGTACAAGGAACGATTAGCAAGTTTGCAGATGACACTAACATAGGCGATATCATGGACAGTGAGGAAGGTTATCAGAAATTGCAGCAGGATCTTGATCAGCTGGGGGAGTGGGCTGAGAAATGGCAAATGGAGTTTAATATAGATAAACGTGAGGTGTTGCATTTCAGAAAGTCAAATCAAGGTAGGAGCTTCATGGTGAATAGTAGGGCCTTAAGGATTGTAGTGGACCTTGGAGTTCAGGTGCATTGTTGTCCGAAAGTGGAGTCACAGGGCAGAGGGGAAGGCTTTTGGCACACTGCCTTCATTGGTCACGGCATTGAGTATAGAAGTTGGGAAGTTATGTTGCAGTTGTACAGGTCGTTGGTGAGGCAGCATTTGCAGTGTTGTGTTCAATTTTGGTCACCTTGCTAGAGGAAGGATGTTATTAAACTAGAAAGAGTGCAGAAGAAATTTACAAGGATGTTGCCAGCACTGAAGGGACTCAGTTATGGGGAGAGGTTGGACAAGCTAGGACTTTTTTTCTTTAGAGTGTAGGAGACTGAGGGGTGAATCTTATATAAGTGTATTAGATCATGAGAAGCATGGATAGGGGCAATGCACTCAGTCTTTTTCCCAGGGTTGAAGAATCGAGTTCTAGAGGGAGCCTGAGGGGCAACTTTTTTTACACATATGGAATGAGCTGCCAGCAGAAGTGGTTGAGGCGGATACATTAAGAACATTTTAAATGCATTTGAATGAATACACGGGTAGGAAAGGTTTAGAAGGATATGTGCAAACGCAGGGAAATGGGGTTAGCATGGATGGACATTTTGATTGGCATGGATCAGTTTGGGCCAAAGGGCCTGTCTCCGTGCTGCAGGACTCTATGATCCCCAGACTGAAGACTATTGAGCAACAAGACAAACCTCCTGACTGTATGCCTTTACTAATTGACATGGCATGACAGGGACGATGTGAGTAACCAGGTAGGCACTAAATGAATGAGCACTAAGATAACAACTGAGCATCCCTGAGATGCAGCATGGTCCAATGTGACAGTTGAATGCCTGTCCCTGTGCACAGTCTCCCTTTTGCAGCCGCTCAGTTCAAGTTGTTGATCTAACCTGCAATGCATGTTGTGTGCTTCCAGAATAGTAGAAGTGCCAGAATGTTCTAGATGGGTGGACAGATGTCAGATTCCATGGAGGAGGAGTAAGTGCAGCTGGTACCTCTGAATCTTTTCTTGAGCAGCAGTTTAGACACAGGCACCATGGAGGTGGTTTGGAGCAAGTGGTGGGGTGAATCTGCCAGATACACACACTGGTTTCGTCATCAAGATTTCCCAACATCAAGCTTGTTGGTGAATTTGATAAAATTAATAAGGTCAGTTGTGTTAACAAGGCACTTAACAACTGTCAATCTCTGTTAATTGACATCTCTTTGCTGACTGGTAAAATTCTCACCCTGCTGCTTGTCAAAAGTGTAAAAGCAAAATGACTTTGATATAGAGATGGGCTTCATTGCACTTGTCGACTGATTGTGCCGCACATCTCACCATAGCACCCATTGTTCACACCAATATAAGAATCACTTTCACCGTTCAGAATCACTTTCTCATGAAAATGTTTAATATTAATGTTAATCTAACGTCTATTTTTGAGTTACGTCCTTCACAAGGTGACAACCTAAACTCAAGCCTTAGTGATGTAATAATGTCTTAATTAGTAGGCAGACAGAAAATGCTGGCTATTAATTTTATTGATTTTACTGATTTTATTTAACAGCCTCAGATTTTTGACTGCTTGGCTACTCTAGGCCAGAAGAGTACCTTTAGGGCTAATTCTAAAATAACATTTCTGATGACAATTGATACAATGTAAATTTTACACTGTAGGCAGCACATTGGCACAATCAATATCCTGACCTATTTGGCAATTCCTAAAGATTGGATGAAAGCCAAACAAAACATATTTCATTTCCTGATAATGACAAGTAAGTGGACTACAGCAAACATAACTCAAAATAGACTTGAAAATGTATCATTAAGTATTACTAAAAGCATAATCACATCGGTGATGTTTCTACTTCAAAAAGAAAAATTCTAGAAATGTATCAAAATTGCTTCGAAATGTGTTCTGTGCTTTCTTAATCCAATATTCACTCTTGAAGTCAAAGTTTAACCAGCTGTTTCTTCATAAGTTTCTCTAAATCATGTCAATAAATTCAGGATCAGATGAAGATAAATGGTGGAAGATTTGACAGGGCAGCAAGTATTTAACAATACCTTTTTAGAATGCTACCGCAGTGGGCAGCATGTCTTCAAATATGTCTAATGATGGAGCTATTCAGAAAATAGTCAGCACCAGGAAAGAAGATATCATCCCAAACAATTTGTCTGTTTTCTCTAGAATTTAGAAGATTAAGGGGTGATCTTCTTTTAGATAGCAAGATAGGGTGGCATGGTGGCTCAGTGGTTAGCATTGCTGCCTCACAGCACTAGGGACCTGGGTTCAATTCCACCCTCAGGTGACTGTCTGTGTGGAGTTTGCATGTTCTCCCAGTGTCTGTATGAGTTTCTTCCAGTTTCCTCCCACAGTCCAAAGATGGGCAGATTAGATGAATTACCCATAGTGTTCAGGGATATGCAGATTAGGCACATTATGCCGGATGAATCTGGGTGGGATGCTCTGAAAGTCAGTGTGGACATGTTGGGCCAATAGGTCTGTTTCAATGCTATAGGGATTTGATGATGTAAAGTGACAAGATAGATAAAGATAAATTATTTTCACTAGCTGGAAATTCTAAAGCTAGGGGGCATAGCTGAAAAAAATTAGGGCCAGACCATTCAAGAGTGATGTTAGGAAGCACTTTGACATAAGAAGAATGGTAGAGGTTTGGAAATCTTCCACAAATGCAATGGATGCTGGATCAATTGTTAATTTTACATCTGACATACTTTTTCTTCGTATTAAGGGATAAGGAGTTGTATAGAGTTAGGCCACACATCACCCCTAATCTCAATGAATGGTGGAACAGGCTCAAGGGGTTGGATGGCCTACTCCAGTTCCTATAACAGGTGATGACAAAAGGGGTGGCCATGTGTACCCGCATGGGCCCAAACTACGCCTGCCTCTTTGCAGGATACATGGAACAGTCCGTCTTCTGCAGCTACACTGGCCCCATCCCCCACCTCCTCCTCCGTTATATCAATGCCTGTATTGGTGCCACCTCGTGCTCCCACGAGGAGCTCAAACAGTTCATCCACTTTAATAACACCTTCCACCCCAATCTTAAGTTCACCTGGACCATCTCTGATACTTCTCTCTCCTTCCTGGACTGCTCTGTCTCCATCTCTAGTGACCACCTGGAAACTGTTATCTATTTCAAGCCTACCGACTCCCACAGCTACCTAGAATACACCTCCTCTCACCCATCTTCCTGCAAGAATGCCATCCCCATTCCCAATTCCTTCGCCTCCGCCACATCTGCTCCCAAGATGAGGCATTCCACTCCCAGACATCCCAGATGTCCATTATTTTTCAAGGACCGCAATTTCCCCGCCACGGTGGTAAAAAATGGCCTCGACCGCATCTCTCGCGTTTCCTGCACCTTAGCCCTCACATCCCCTCCCCGCAATATCAACAAAGACAGAATTCCCCTTGTCCTCATGTACCACCCCATCAACTTCCAGAGTCAACGCATCATTCTCCTTCACTTCCGCCACCTGCAATCTGACCAACTACCAAGGATATATTTTCCTCCCCACCCTTATCTGCCTTCCGGAGGGGCCGCGCTCTCTGCGACTCCTCATCTGCTCTACACTCCCCACTAGCCCCACCACCCCTGGCACTTTTCCCTGCAACCGCAGAAGTGCTACACCTGCCCCTACACCTTCCCCCTCACCCCCATCCCAGGCCCCAAGAAAACCTTCCACATTAAACAGATGTTCACCTGCACATCTGCTAATGTGATATATTGTATCCGCTGTTCCCGACGTGGCCTCCTCTACATTGGAGAAACCAAGCGGAGGCTTGGAGAATGCTTTGTGGAGCACCTACACTCGGTTCGTGACAAACGACAACACCTCCCAGTCGCAAATCACTTCAACTCCCTCTCCCACTCCTTGGACAACATGTCCATCCTGGGCCTACTCCAGTGCCACAACGATGCCACCCGAAGGCTGGAGGAACAGCACCTCACGTTCCGCTTGGGAACCCTGTAGCCCAACGGTCTCAATGTGGACTTCACATGCTTCAAAATCACCCCACCCCGACCTCATCCCAAGATCAGCCCAGCTCGTCCCCGCCTCCTTGACCTGTCCGTCTTTTCTCTTATCTATCTGCTCCTCCAACCTCTCTGACTAACCCCCACCCCCACTTCCTACCTACTAGCCTCATCCCTGCCACCTTTACCTGTCCGTCTTTGCTCCCACCTACCCGCCCCTCCCTCCTCACTGACCAACCTCCATCCCAACTCCCTACCTACACTCACCTTCACTATCTTCATTCCTGCCTCCTTGATCTGTCCATCTTGTCTCCACCTATCTGCTCCTCTATACACCTTCTATCGTCGCCTCCCCCCCTCTACTTATTTCAGAGCCCTCTTCCCCTCCCCCATTTCTGAAGAAGGGTCCAGACCCGAAACGTCAGCTTTCCTGCTCCTCTGATGCTGCCTGGCCTGCTGTGTTCATCCAACTCTACACCTTGTTGTCTCAGACTCCAGCATCCGCAGTTCCTACTATCCATGACAGCCAAGTCAGTTTCTCAGCATGGAGAGGAGTGGCAGATTAAGTAAACATGTTACTGTTCCTCAGTCTAGCCCAAAGCACTACATCAAACTTGTTCTTGAAAACATTCAATATTTTGGCCTCAACCACTTTCTGAGGCAGAGAATTCCAAAGATTGATTACTTTGTGGGTGAAGAAGTTCCATCTCAGTCCTAAATGGCCTATCCTTAGACTGTTACCTTTGGTTCTAGACTCTGTTATTTAGAAACATCCTTCCTGCATTTAGCCGCTCTATTTCTGCTAGTTATGTATAAGTTTCTATGAGATTCCCCTCATTTTTCTGTACTCCAATGAATATATTCCTAAGTATCCAATATATCTTCATTCATCAGGCCTGCAACCCCAGGAATCAGTCTGGTAAATCTTTGTTGCACTTCCACGATTGCCAGAACACCCTGCCTCAGATAAGACAGTCAAAACTGCATACAATAGTCCAGGTCTGGTCTCTCACCAAGACATCTGTACAATTGCAACAAGACATCCCTGCTCTTGTACTCAAATCCTCTAGCTAGGAAAGCCAAAACACCATTTGCCTTCTTCACTGACTGCTGCAGCTACATACATACTCTCAGTGACTAGTGTACAAGGACACCCAGGTCTTCCCACTTCAAATACTGAGTTAATGAGGAATGGGCAACAGTCTATCAGGTGGTACTCTCATCTGAGTATCATAAGAGAAATTTTTATGACTGGTTCACTGAATTCAAATGAAAGATCATTTAGGTATTAGGAAAACACAGGCTAAAGAGTTTCAACATTCTTACTGCCTAGAATGAGATAAAGATGTGGTCAAATTTTGCCAGACATGTCGTACACATCACCATGGGGAAACCCATCCATAATTAAACCTGTGCCTTTAATGTCAATAGAGATAACACGGTGTGGAGCTGGATGAACACAGCAGGCCAAGCAGCATCAGAGGAGCAGGAAAGATGACGTTTCCGGTCGAGACCCTTCTATCATCGCCTCCCCCCCTCTCTATTTGTTTCAGAGCCCCCTTCCCCTCCCCCATTTCTGAAGAAAGGTCTCGACCCGAAACATCAGCTTTCCTGCTCCTCTGATGCTGCTTGGCCTGCTGTGTTCATCCAGCTCCACACTGTGTTATCTCAGATTCTCCAGCATCGGCAGTTCCTACTATCCCTTTAATGCCAATGTCAGCTTTTGAAGAACCACATAGCATGTTCTTAATAGATTGTGCAGAACCACTACCTAAAACAGGGATAGGAATCACTATCTCTTAAAAATTATCAATATTTTCAGATTTCCTGAAGTAGTGCCATTAGGAAGAACTACTGCAAAGGTGATTTTGGAAAATTTAGTTCAACTTTTCTCTTTACAATATATGTACTTCCCAAAGAAATCCAATCAGATCAAAGTTCAAAGTTTGTGTTGCAAATATTCAAAGAATTGATAACTAGTTTAGAAATAAAACAATTTACATCTTCTGCTTACCACCCATAATTTCTAGATGCATTGGCAAGATGGTATCAAATTTTGAAGATAGTTAAAGCTTATTATCAAGAACACCCTAAAGTTGGGATAAAGGTATTCCTTTGTTACATTTTGCCCATTAGGAAATGCTCCTTGTGAATCTACAGGATTAGATATATGGACATGAAGTGAAAGGACTAATTATAAGGGAGTGAAAGAAAGTGGGGCAGCACTGTGGCTCAGCGCTGCCTCATAGTGCCAGGGACACAGGTTCAATTCCAGTCTTGGGCATCTATTTGTGGAGTTTGCACACTCTCCCCATGTCCACACGGGCTCCCTCCGGGTGCTCCAGTTTCGTCCTACAGTCCGAAGATATGCTGGCTACGTGGACTTGCCATGCTAAATTACCCATAATTGTCAGGGATGTGTTCGTTAGGTGCATTAGTGATGGGAAATGCAGGGTTACAGGAATAGAGTAGTGGGATGGATCTGCATGGGGTGCTCTTTGGAGGGTTGGTGTGGACCTGTTGAGCCAAGTGGCCCGTTTCCACACCCCAGGACTTTAAAAAAAATTGATAAACTGAAGCTCAAAAACCACATTTCCAGCCCATGTTTTGAACCTTGGACAGAAACTGACCTAAGCATCAAGGTTGGCTGAACGGTGCTCAACAAACAATGAAAACAAAAGCAGATATTAAAATTTTGGGTTATGTTGCTGTGAGTAGAATTTATCCGAGTTTGTGTAGAACTTCAACACTATCAATTGACCTTTAATGACCTTAAATGAATTTATGAAGGAAGGCAGAAAATTTGAACGGATGCAGGACTGTCAGAGTACCTTTGAAAACTTGAAAGCTGTGTTGACAACTGCACCAGTTTTTGTTGTGCCAAAATTATTAGAAGCCATTCAAACTGGCCATTGATGTCAGTATCATCCTTTTTGGAGCTGTTTTCCTCAACATTAAGAAATGGAAGCAAATGGCCTGTTAGTCCTTTTCCAAAGAAACTGATGACTGCAAAATATTCAAACAGTTGTGAGAAAGCAACTGAATCGCGTGTCAGCTCTGCACTCTTTTTATGTACACATCACCAAAAATGTGGAATTGTTATTTATATGGACCGCAATCCTTTGAAATTTTTGGAGAAAATTTTGGGACAAAACTCTTATGTTTCTTTTGTTAGAGCTGAATTCTCTAATAGTAAACTTTGTAAATTTTTCATGTATCTGGAAAAGAAAATGTTGTTGCAGACGCTTTACTGAATTCATATATGAAGGATATTGAATGTGGCAGAAACTATTATGATGATTTTGATGGTTTATGAAAACAGCTGTTAAAGATACATTTTCATTCTTCTTTTGGGTGAGGTGAACATAAAAATGTAAGAATTAGGAGTAGGCCTCTCAGCCTCTCAAGCCTATCCAGCCATTCTATAAGATGATGGTTCGTCTGCCATAGGACAACTCCTCTTTCATACCAGCTCTGTGCTGTCCTCAACTACTTGAGGTTTCAAATATCTAGCTACTTCCTCTTAAAATACTTTCAGTGATCTACCTTCCACAATTCTCTGAGTTACAGAATTCCAAATATTCATTACCATCTGGGAAAAATTCCTTTGCATCTCAGTTTTTAATAAGTATCCCCTTATTCTGAAACTTTGTCTCCTAGTTCAAAATTCCCAACGAGGGGCAACATCATCTCAACATCTACTTTGTGCTTGTGCTTGTTTTTTGGGGGTGGCACGGTGGCTCACAACACCAGGGACCTGGTTTCAATTCCACCCTCAGGCAACTGTCTGTGTGGAGTTTGCATATTCTCCCCGTGTCTGTGTAGGTTTCCTCCCACAGTCCAAAGATGTGTAGGTAAGGTGGATTGGCCATACTAAATTGTCTGTAGTGTTCAGGGATGTGTATCTTAGGTGGGTTGTAAGGGGATGGGTCTGGGTGGGATGCTCCAAGGGTCAGTGTGGACTTGTTAGGTGAAAGGGCTTGTTTCCACACTGTAGGGATTCTATGTCTATGTCTGTCAAGCCTCCTCATAATCTTGTGTGTTTCCATAAGATAACACCTCTTTCATCTAAACTGTAATGAATAAAACCCAATCTCCAGCCATTCCTAATAAGTAAATCACTTCATCCCAGCAATCACCCCAGTGAAACTTTTGAATCATCTCCAATGGCAGTATGTCCTTTCTTAAATGCGAGGACCGAAACAACATACAGTACTCCAGGTTCTGTCTCACCAATAGTTTGTACAGTTTGTAACAAGACTTGCCTATTTTTGAACTCCAAACCCTAGTAATAAAGACCAATTCAATTTACTGCCTTAATTGCTTATGCACCTAAATGCTCACTTTTTAATGCACAAAAACATTGAATCTTCTGCGCAACACTTTTTTGCCTTGTCTCTAATTTAAATACTAGTCAGCCTTTTGATCCTTCCCAACAAAGTGCATGGCCTCTTGCTTCCTTATATTAAACTGCATCTGCCAAGATTTTCCCATGGTTGAATGCCATTCATTCAACCTATTCATAACCTCTTGCATTTTCCCTTTCCCGTCATCACAACATTTCCTCCCTTCCCCAACATTATATGTGTAATGTCAGCAAATTTGGATATATGGCAATCATCTCCCTCCTTCAAGTCATGATTAGAGATTGTAAACAATTAAGGCCCTAAGGCTGTTCCTCAAGGCACTCCATAGTTGTGCCTTTCTAACCTGAAAAAGACCCATTAATTCCTCTGTCTCCTGTTAACCAATCGTCAACATACACTAATACATTAACCCCAAAATCATGAGCTCCTATCTTGTGCAATAACCTTTCATGTGACATTTTATCAAATGCCCTCTGAAGTCCAAATACACCACAGATACTGGCACCCCTTTTCAACTCTGCTTTTCATATCTTAAAAAAAAATCCCAAAGTCAGTACATTACCTCCCAATCCATGTGCTTTAATCTTTCTAACTAGCTTTCTGTGGGAATCTTAGCAAAAGTCTTCAGAAAATTTAACTTTTGTATGTTCATTTGCTGTCCATTACCAATTTTCTCAGCAATATATAAAAAAAACTCCAATAAGAACGTCAAATACAATTTCCCATTTGCAAATCCATGGCCTATCAGGACCACTATCATTCATCTAGATGTCTATTTATCTCATCTTTTATAACAAAATTTCACATTTTCCCTGCTAGCAATATATGGCTAACAGTTCTGTAATTTCTGGTTTTCTCTCTCCATAGAAACCCTACAGTGTGGAAACAGGACATTCAGCCCAACAAGTCAACACAGACCCTCTGATTAGCATCCCACCCTGGCTGATCCTCCTGCCCCTCCCTCTAACCCTGCATTTCCCATAGCTAACACATCTAACCTGTACGTCCCTGAACACTACAGGGTAATTTAGTATAGACAATCCACCTAACTTGTACATCTTTGGACTGTGGAGGAAACCGGACCAACCAGAAGAAACCCACACAGACACTGGGAGAATGTGCAAACTCCACACAGACAGTTGCTTGAGGTTGGAATTGAACCCAGGTCTCTGGTGCTGAGAGGCAGCAATGCTAACCACTGAGCCACCAGCCCACCCCTGAACGCTTCTGAAATGTTATGAGGATTTCTGCTCAACTACCCTTACAAGCAGTGAGTTCCAGATTTCCACTACCCTCTGGGTGAAAATTTTTCTCTTCACATCTTGTCTAAACAATCTTCCCATTACTTTAGATCTATGCCCCTTGGTCATTGATCCCTCCATCAAGGGGTAAAGTCTCTTCCTGTCTACCTTATCAATGATCCTCATAATTTTATAACTCGCACTCATGTCCCCACTCAATCTCTTCTGCTCTGAGGAAGACAACCTCAGTCTGTCCAATCTTTCTTCATAACTAAAACGCTCCAGCACAGGCAACATCCTGTTAATTCTGCTCTGTACCCTCTTCAGTGCTATCACATCCCTTTTATAATGCAGATTCCAGAACTGTACACAATACTCTAGCTGTGGCCTAAATACTTACACAGTACAGTATAACCTCCCTGCTCTTAAATTCTATTCCTCAATGAATAAAGGTTAAGTATACTATATGAACTCTTAACTATTTTCTCCACCAGCCCAGATGCCTTAAGGGATCGGTATACATGCACACCAAGGTCCCTCTGATCCTTGGTGCTTCCCAGGGTCTTACCTTTCATCATATATCCCTTTGCCTTATTTGTCCTATCCAAATGCATCGCCTCATATTTATATGGGTGGAATTCTATTTGCCTCTGATCAGCCTATCTATATCTTCCTATAATCTGAGGCTATTCTCTTCGATATTTACCATCCCACCAATTTTTGTATAATTTACCCCCTTTCTGATCAACTGTCTTACATTCAAGTCTAAAATCATTTACGTAAACGACAAATAGTAAGGGTCCCAACACTGACTCCAACAGGACCTACTAGACACAGACTTCCAAATGGAAAAATACTGCTTAACCAACCACCCTCTGTTTCCTGCCACACAACCAATTAATCGCCTCAACCTCTCCACCCCGGTCACCCACTCCAACCTCTCCCCCACGGAACGGCCAGCCCTCCACTCCAACTGCAACCTCACCATAAAACCCGCAGACAAGGGAGGCGCAGTTGTAGTGTGGCTCACTGATCTCTACATCGCCAAGGCCAGGCGCCAACTCTCCGACACCTCCTCCTACTGCCCCCTTGATCATGACCCCACCCCCGACCACCAAACCATCATCTCCCAAACCATCCACAACCTCATCACCTCAGGTGACCTCCCACCCACAGCCTCCAACCTCATTGTTCCCCAACCCTGCACTGCCCGCTTCTATCTCCTTCCCAAAATCCACAAACCTGACTTCCCTGGTCGACACATTGTCTCCGCCTGCTCTTGCCCCACCGAGCTTATTTCCACCTATCTCAACTCCATTTTCTCCCCCTTGGCCCAGGAAATCCCTACCTACGTCCATGACACCACCCACGCCCTCCACCTCCTCCAAAACTTCCAACTCCCTGGGCCCCAACACCTCATCTTGACCATGGATGTCCAGTCCCAATACACCTGCATTCCCCATGCAGATGGCCTAAAGGCCCTCCGCTCCTTCCTGTCCCGCAGGCCCGACCAGTCCCCCTCCACTGACACCCTCATCCGCTTAGCCGAACTCGCCCACACCCTCAACAACTTCTCTTTCAATTCCTCCCACTTCCTACAGTCAAAGGGGGTGGCCATGGGTACCCGGATGGGCTCAAGCTATGCCTGCCTCGTTGTAGGTTACATGGGACAATCCTTCTTCCGTAGCTACACTGGCCCTAAACCCCACCTCTTCCTCTGTTACATTGATGACTGTATCGGCGCCGCCTTGTGCTCCCACGAGGAGCTCGAACAGTTCATCCACTTCACCAACACCTTCCACCTCAATCTTAAGTTCATCTGGACCATCTCTGATACCTCTCGCTCCTTCCTGGACCTCTCTGTTTCCATCTCTGGCATCCACCTGGAAACCGATATCCATTTCAAGCCCACCGACTCCCACAGCTACCTAGAATACACCTCCTCTCACCCACCTTCCTGCAAAAATGCCACCCCCTATTGCCAATTCCTTCGCCTCCACTGCATCTGCTCCCAGGATGAGGCATTCCACTCCAGTACATCTCAGATGTCCTCGTTTTTCAAGGACCGCAACTTCCCCCCGTCAGTAGTCGAGAACGCCCTCGACCGTGTCTCCCGCATTTCCCGCAACTCATCCCTCACACCCCCTCCCCGCAATAACAATCAAAACAGAATCCCCCTTATCCTCATGAACCACCCCACCAACCTCCGGATCCAACACATCATCCTCCGACACTTCCGCCATCTGCAATCCAACCCCACTACCAAAGACATTTTTCCCCTCCCCACCCTTATCTGCTTTCCGGAGGGACCACTCTCTCCGGGACTCCATTGTCTGCTCCACACTCCCCTCCAACCCCACCACACCTGGCACTTTTCCCTGCAACCGCAGGAAGTGTTACACCTGTCCCTACACCTCCCCCCTCACTACCATCCCAGGCCCCAAGAAGACTTTCCACATCAAGCGGATGTTCACCTGCACATCTACTAATGTGGTATACTGTATCTGCTGTTCCCATTGTGGCCTCCTCTACATCGGGGAAACCAAGCGGAGGCTCGGGGACTGTTTTGCAGAACACCTATGCTCAGTTCGCACCAAACAACTGCACCTCCCAGTTGCGAACCATTTCAACTCCCCTTCCCATTCCTCAGACGACATGTCCATCCTGCAGTGCCACAATGATGCCACCCAAAGGTTGCAGGAACAGAACCTCATATTCCGCTTGTGAACCCTGCAGCCCAATGGCATCAATGTGGACTTCACAAGCTTCAAAATCTCCCCTCTCCCTACCGCATCCCAAAACCAGCCCAGCTTGTCCCCATCTCCCTAACCTGTCCTTCCTCCCATCTATTCCCTCCTCCCACCTCAAGCCCCCCCCCTATCTCCTACCTATTAACCGCATCCCGCCCCCTTGACCTGTCCGTCCTCCCTGGACTGACCTATCTCCTCCCTAACTCCCCACCTACACTCACCTTTACTGGCTCCATCCCCGTCTCTTTGACCTGTCTGTTTCCTCTCCACCTATCGTCTCCTCTATCCATCTTCTATCCGCCTCCCCCCTCTCCCTATTTATTTCAGAACCCCCTTCCCATCTCCCATTTCTGAAGAAAGGTCTAGGCCCGAAACATCAGCCTTCCTACTCCCCTGATGCTGCTTGGCCTGCTGTGTTCATCCAGCTCTACACCTTGTTATCTCGTGGACTCAATTTGCCAAATTTTCTCAGATCCCATAGACCCTTACCTTTGCTGAGGTTCCAGAAAATGTTTTGGACTAAGGTATAGAAAGGAGGGCAGGAGTCTTGTATTTACAGGTGTTGCAGAGGTCCTCCAGACATATGCTCATGGTGCAGCAGGAGCAAATAGCAGCAGAGGTTAATATTAGGACTGTTGGCCCAAGAGGACAATACGTTACAGCAATAAGTTTTACAATTGGACAGGAGCTGTCAAGCTGAGTGCATTTCCCACCAACTACACCACCAGCCTCAGCCAGCACCTCAGATTACTGCACCGACTAGCAGCACGCAAATCTTCATATATTTGTTTTACTCACCCTCACATACACTGTTGCAAACCATACATCCATAATGCACCACTCCCATTGTTGGCAAGCTACTCATGGCAGCCACAACCAAAATGTCTTGTCATTGGATTTAAGTTACAAATGGATGATATTCCTTTCTGTAATGAGTATAATCAAATTATGCAATTACTGCAACTACGGCTTCATACATTGCACAGATAGAATAGAATAGAATATCCTTTATTGTCACATGTACTCAAGTTCTATTTCCATAGATCTTCCCATGTTATCTGTTCTTAAGATATAAAAACACACCACAAGGCAAGACTTTCATGACTCAGTCCAGAATGGAAGTGGATGGACGGAAATATGGCAATGACGTTGCGTGGCTGGAAATTCTAATCTGTTTCCGGTGTCTCCAACTTTCCCTAACACAACATGGGACTCCCAAACCGTGGGGATGAACAGATGGCGAGACAGGAGGAGGAACTGGAATTAGAGGGAGCTGAACAGAGGGGTGTTGTTACTGCATGACAACATGACTTCCTCCTGTCACTCTCCAGTAAGATTTCTTTTCATTTCCTCATGGGTGCCAGGCCTCCAGTTTCTCTGTGCCATCTTGAGTCAAAAGCATATAAAAAAAATTGCAGCGACAGTCAGATATTTGGCTCAACCATTCAACAAGAAAATGACTGATCTGTTTGTGGCCTTCGTTCCCCTCTCCTATCCTTTTCCCTTAACCCATGACTACTTTGTCAGTCTAAAATCTGTCTAACTCTGCTTTGAATATATAAATAGATCCAATCACTCCTCTCCACCTATCTGCTCCTCTTTCCACCTTCCATCATTGCCTCCTCCTCTCTCTATTTCAGAGTCCCTTTCCCCTCCCACATTTCTGAAGAAGGGTCCAGACCTGAAACGTCAGCTTTCCTGCTCCTCTGATGCTGCCTGGCCTGCTGTGTTCATCCAGCTCTACACCTTGCTATCTATTCAATCTTTATTCATTTTACAAAATCCCTTAGCTCAGGAAATTAATCCAGTGAAATTTCTCTGAGCTGCTTCCAATGCAAATGTGTTCCATTATGAAAAGAATGAAACACATAATATAGAAACAAGATTAGGCCATTCAGCCCCTCGAGCCTGCTTCAGCATTCTGAATCATATCGATAATCTACTTCAACATCATTTCCTTGAGCTACATCAAAATCTTTTGATGGCTTTAGAATTAAGAAAATGTAAGAACACTTTTTTTCTTTTATTTATTATTCTTTTTATCAATTTTGAACTGTGAGCTAGAGATGACAGGAATACTTTCAGACAGCTTGTGGGAAAAGAAGAATTAGCCAAACAAGCTTTGCTTGTTTATGAGGCTAGGCCTGAAGACTAATTGCAGACGGAGCCCTGTCTAAAAAGATTCCAATAGACACAGTGACCCTGCGAAGAGCATTATGCTTAAACAAATAGCAGAAGTTAGCTATTAATGGGGCCAGTACCTAAGAATTAGTTCTGGCAAATCCGGAATAGACCTTATTTTCAGGCAGATGGCAGTTGTTGAGTGGTACACAAGGCCCAGTCTCCTTAGTCTATTCTCACAGGACAGTGCTATCATATCAGGAATTAGTCTGGAAAACTTCTGCAGGACTTCCATATTTGGCAGCTAAATCATTCTTTGGGTAAGGGAACCAAAATTGCTCACAATACTCCAACTGTGGTCCCACCAAGGTTCCAAATTCTATTGAAGTAAGCCATTTTAATCCTCTACTCAAACCCTCATACAGCAAAAGTTAACATGCTATTTGCCTTCCAAATTTCTTGCTATGCCTGCACATTAGTTTTCTGTTACTTATGAACAAGGACACCAAGGTCCCGTTGGACATGAACATATTCCAATCTCTCTCATTTAAGAAATACTCTGCATCTCTGTTCCTCCAACCGAAGTGATTACCCTCACACTTATCTACATCATATTTCATCTGCAATATTCATAGACTCAGATATTGACAGTACAAAAGGAGGCCATTTGACTCATTGTGTCTGTGCTGGTCAACAAAGATCTGACTTAAACACGGGTGAGGTCCCGGAAGTCTGGAGAATTGCTAATGTTGTCCCCTTGTTTAAGAAGGGTAGCAGGGATAATCCAGGTAATTATCGACTGGTGAGCCTGACATCAGTGGTAGGGAAGCTGCTGGAGGATCTATTCCTATTTGGAAGAAATTGGGCTTATCAGTGGTAGACAACATGGTTTTGTGCAGGGAAAGTCATGTCTTACCAACTTAGTAGAATTCTTTGAGGACGTGACAAAGTTGATTGATGAGGGAAAGGCTGTAGATGTCATATACATGGACTTCAGTAAGGCGTTTGACAAGGTTCCCCATGGCAGGCGGATGGAGAAAGTGAAGTCGCATGGGGTCCAAGGTATGCTAGCTAGATGGATAAAAAACTGGCTAGGCAACAGGAGGCAGAGAGTAGTAGTGGAAGGGGGTTTCTCAAATTGGAGACATGTGACCAGTGGTGTTCCACAGGGATCTGTGCTGGGACCACTGTTGTTTGTGATATACATAAATGATTTGGAGGAAGGTATAGGTGGTCTGATTAGCAAGTTTGCAGATGACATGAAGATTGGTGGAGTAGCAGATAGTGAAGGGGACTGTCAGAGATTACAGCAGAATATAGATAGATTGGAGAGATGGGCAGATAAATGGCAGATGGAGTTCATAGAACATAGAACATAGAACAATACAGCGCAGAACAGGCCCTTCGGCCCTCGATGTTGCACCAACCTGTGAACTAATCTAAGCCCATCCCCCTACACTATCTCATCATCATCCATATGCTTATCCAAGGACTGTTCAAATGCCCCTAATGTGGCTGAGTTAACTACATTGGCAGGCAGGGCATTCCACGCCCTTACCACTCTCTGAGTAAAGAATGCAAATGCGAGGTGATGCATTTTGGAAGATCTAATTCAAGAGCAAACTATACAGTAAATGGAAAAGTCCTGGGGAAAATTGATGTACAGAGAGATCTGGGTGTTCAGGTCCATTGTTCCCTGAAGGTGGCAACGCAGGTCAATAGAGTGGTCAAGAAGGCATACGGCATGCTTTCCTTCATCGGACGGGGTATTGAGTGCAAGAGTTGGCAGGTCATGTTACAGTTGTATAAGACTTTGGTTCGGCCACATTTAGAGTACTGCGTACAGTTCTGGTCGCCACATTACCAAAAGGATGTGGATGCTTTGGAGAGGGTGCAGAGGAGGTTCACCAAGATGTTGCCTGGTATGGAGGGCGCTAGCTACGAAGAAAGGTTGAGTAGACTAGGATTATTTTCATTAGAAAGATGGAGATTGAGGGGGGACCTGATTGAGGTCTACAAAATCATAAGGGGTATAGACAAGGTGTATAGCAAGAAGCTTTTTCCCAGAGTGGGGGACTCAATTACTAGGGGTCATGAGTTCAAAGTGAGAGGAGGAAAGTTTATGGGAGATATGCGTGGAAAGTTCTTTACACAGAGGGTGGTGGGTGCCTGGAACACGTTGCCAGCGGAGGTGGTAGATGCAGACACTTTAGTGTCTTTTAAGATGTATCTGGACAGGTACATGGATGAACAGGGAGCAAAGGGATACAGACCCTTAGAAAATAGATGACAGGTTTAGACAGAGGATCTTGATCGGCGCAGGCTTGGAGGGCCGAAGGGCCTGTTTCTGTGCTGTAATTTTCTTTGTTCTTTGTTTTTTGACTGCAGTACTCACATTTTCCTTGGTCTTTCCCCATAGCTCTAGAGGCTACGACTGTGCAAGGGAATGCCTAAACATGGTTTAAGTGTCATAAGAAGTTGTGACTCAAAAACTCTTTCAGGCAGTGATTTTTAGACACCCACCACTCTCAAAGTGTAAGAATTTCTTTTCAACTCCCCTCTTAGTCTTTTAACTCTTATTCTCTGTACTCCAGTCATTGACCTCTCTACTATTGAAAAAATGTACCTGCCTTGACCATTTCTATACAACCATCAAAAGATGCTTGCCACTCCATCTCTTGTCTGCATTTTGGAAAATCAGATCATAACGCTGTACTCCTCCTCTTGTCTTACAAGCAGGAATTGAAGCATGAGGACCCAGTACAGAAAGTAGTCCAGTGTTGGTCTGAGGCAATGGAAGTGCTTCTACAGAACTGCTTCGAGTAGATATTCAAGAGTCCATACTCAAGAATTTAGCGGTCAACCTAAAGGAGTATGCCATTACTGTTACAGACTTCATTAGTGTGTAGATGACTGCATGCCAAAGTAAATGTGAATGTTCCCTAGCCAGAAACCATGCATGAACCAGGAGATCCACTCCCTACTTAAGTCCAGGTCTGAGAAGTTCAAGTCAGGCGACCCTGACCCAGACAGAAAATCCAGGTACGACCTTCATAAGGCCATCAGAGACACCAAGTGGCAATACTAAACTAAGCTTGAGACCCAGACTAATCACACGGACACCCAGTGTTTGTGGCAAGGCTTATTTGACATAACAGGCTACAAAGCGAAGTTGAACAGAATTGCAGGCAACAATGCATCTCTATCCAATAAGTTCAATGCATTCTATGCTCACTTTGAACAGAAGGTCAGTGAAACAGTATCATCTGTCCCAACAGCTTCAGATGCACCTATACCACCACAGATATTGTATCAGCCTCCTTGAAAGTGAGCCCACAGAAAGCAGCTGGCCTGGAAAGTATCTCGGACCATGTACTCAGATTCTGTATGGACTGCTATGGGAGTATTCACTGACATCTTTAACTTCTCCCTAGCTCAAACTGAAGTTCCCCGCCTGCTTCAAGAAGACCACCATCATCCCAATGTCGATGAAAAATCCTGCAGCCTGCATCATCTCTAAACTCCAAGTCCTTGGCCTCCGTTCCCCACTCTGAAACTGGATCCTCAACTTCCTGACCCATAGACCGCAAGCAGTAAGAATAGGTGACAACACCTCCTCCACCATAATCTTCAAGGCCGGAGCCCCGCAAGGGTGCATACTAAGCCTCCTACTGTACGCCTTATACACTCATGAGTTCTGCCCCAACTCTATTTACAGGTTGGCTGATGACACCACCGCTTTAGGTTGGTTCTCAAATAACTCTGAGTCGGAATATAGGAAAGAGATCGAGCGTTGGTGTAAAGACAACAATCTCTCCAACAACATCAGCAAAATGGAGGAGCTGTTCATTGATTTCAGGAAGTGGAGTGGAGGGCACACCCCATCTGCATCAATGGTACTGAGGTGGAGATGGTTGAGAGTGTCAAGTTTCTGGGAGTGATGATCACAAACAATTTGTCTTGGTCTACCAACAGTCAAGAAAGCACAAAAGCGCCTCTCGTCCATCAGGCAGAAGATATAAAGGTTTCAATACATGTACGAACAGTTTCAAGAACAGCTTCTTCTCCACTGTTATCAGGCTTTTAAATGGACCTCTCAAATATTATTGCTGATCTCTCGCTTTGTACCTTCTACGCAGCTGCGACAGTATTTTTCTCTCTGTTCTGCTACCTGATGCACTTCTGTATTGTACGATTTGCCTGTAGTGCACACAAAACAACACTTTCCCCTGTAGCTCGGGACATGTTACAACATTAAATCAAACCAAATTAAATGAAATCCCATTCACCCTATCTATACCCCTCATAACCTTATACACTTCAACAGGTCCTCTCTCAACTGCCATTGCTTTGAGAAAAACAATCCCAGCTTATCCAATATTTCCTAATAACTCGAATGCTTCAACTCAGGCAGCATCTTGACAAACCTCTTCTGTATCCACTCTAGTGCAATCACATTATTCCTATAATCTGGTGATCAGAACTGCAACCTGTATTCCAGTTTGCAGGCTAACCAGCACATTATACAGTTCCAGCATAACTTCCCTGCAATGGGTCCGAAGAACATTCTGATAACAAT
This sequence comes from Ginglymostoma cirratum, assembly GCA_024137785.1. NCBI lineage: Eukaryota > Metazoa > Chordata > Chondrichthyes > Orectolobiformes > Ginglymostomatidae > Ginglymostoma > Ginglymostoma cirratum. The sequence continues at coordinate 859,300 of JAHRHZ010000013.1, forward strand.
GATGATGTACTCCAAAACAGCACCCTACTCCAGTTCCAGTACAGTTATAGCACTGGCATCTACCCAGTAAGGTGGAAACTTACCCAGGTATGTCCTGTATACAAAAGGCAGGACAAATCCAATCTGGCCAATTACCACCTATCAGTAAAGTACTGAAGGTGTTATCAACAGTGCTGTCAAACAGCACCTGCCTAGCAATAACTTGCTCACTGATGCCCAATTTGGATTCCACTAGGGCTACTCAGTTCCAGACCTCACTACTGGTTTGGTTCACCATCAATAAAAGCTGAATTCCAGAGGTGTGGTGAAAGTGTCATCAAGGCTGCATTTGACTGAGTGCAACATCACGCAGCCCTAGCAAAACTGGAATCAGTTGGAATCACGGGGCAAACTCTCCACTGATTGGAGTCATACCTGGCACATAGAAAGATGATTGCAGCTGGAGGTCTATCACCTCAGTTCCAGGACACCTTTGCAGGAATTCCTCAGGGTAATATCCTCAATACAACCATATTCAGCTGCTTGATGAATGAGCGTCCGCATAAGATAAGAAATGGGGTTATTTCCCAATGACTGCATAATGTTCAGCAACATTTGCAATGTGTGTTTAAATGCAACAAGAACTGGACAATATCCAGGACTGGATTGACAAGTGGTGAGCAACGTTCATCCCACACAAATGCCAGGCAATCTAACTGCCGCCTCTTGACATTCAATGCTATTGTCATCATTGAATCCCTGCTATTAACATTCTTGGGGTTACCATTGATCAGAAACTCAACTGACTCACCAGAAACACAGTGGCTACAAGAGCAGGTCACAGCAAAGGAATACTATAGCAAGTAACAAAGCCCCTGACTCCCCAAAACCTGTCCACCATCTACAAGGCACAAGTCAGGAGTGTGATGGAATACTCCCCAATGACCTGGAAGCTTGACACCATCAGAACAAAGCAGCCCCCTTGACTGGCACCATATCCAACAAGCAGCATCTCACTCCACCACTGACAATTTACAAGATGGAGATCTTTTAGTCTGCAAAAATTTGCTGAGGATCTTCAGATAGTACCTTACATGCCCACAACCATTTCCATCAAGAAGGACAACAGTAGCAGAGAGATACGAACACCACCACCTGCAAGTTTCTCTTCAAGTCACTCAACATCCTGACTTGTAAACATATTGGGATACCTTTACTTTCGTTGGGTTGAAATCCTAGAATGCCCTCCCTAATTACATTGTGAGTTAACCTACAGAACATGAACTGCAGCGGTTCAAGAAAGCAACTCACCACCACTTTCTCAAGGTGGAGTAGGGACAGGCAATAAATATTAGTCAGTCAGCAATGCTGACGTCTCATGAGACAATGAAAAACAAATCCCAGTTATTATTTGGGTAGTTAAAATCTCCTTCTATTACCACCTTATTATTCTTAAAATTCTCTGAAGTTTTAATACCTACTTGAACCTCTATCCTTCTCTGACTGTTTGGGAGGCCTTTTGTACACAACCAACAGTATTTTTCTTCCTTTTTTTTGTAAATTCTAGCAATAAGGCTTCATTTGATGACTTTTCCAAGATATCAATCCTCCTCACTGGTGGTTACTGGACGGCTGGCTTGCAACGCAATTTTCCTATACCAGCTGAAATTATCATGAAGGTCCCACTTTCTCAACCTTGCCCCTCGCCTGCAGCATGGTGACCCTTAGGTTAAATCACCAGTCATCTCTCTCAGTTTCTGATCAAGGATCAGCCCATGGAACTATGGTGACTTTATCTTTTCACTGCTGTAATTGATTCCTCGATCAATATTGTGAAACCCGCCCCATCCCTTTGTCTAACTTATCTGAATGTCTTATATTTCCGAATTTTCAGCTACCAATCCTGCCCATCCATCAACCAAATCACAGTCATGTGATATCACACTCTCACATATCTATCTCCGCCTTCAGATCATCTGTCTTATTCCTCAGGATACTTGCATCAAATTCGTTCCATTTAGCCTTGCTAAACTCAATTCTTTCTTATCTTGCTATGCTTCTCTGCCTTTTCAACTCACTCACTAGCATTTTAATTTATAATTCCATCTCAGTTTCCCTCCTTCTGAACTACTTGGTAGGATCACACGCAACTGCTAATCTAGTTTAAATCTGGCCCAACAGGATTAGCAAACCTCTCTGCGGGGATGATGGGCCTGTTCATGTTCGCAAATAATCCATCCAATTTATACTTTCACTTCCTTCAAATACAGTTCCAGTGCCACAGAAATCTATAGCAACCCCTCCTGCCATATTCTATTCTTCTATTCCTATACTCACTACCACATACCACATAATCTGGAGATTACTACCATTGGAAGTCCTGTTTTTCAATTTCTTACCTAACACCAAAGTCTGTGGCAGGACCTCATTTCTATATCTACCTATGTCATTGTCATAACCTGTTTATTCTCACTCTTCTGAATGCTTTGTAGCCATTCTATGACATCCTTGACTTGGAACCTGGAAAGCAATATACTATTCTGGAGTAATATCTACAGACACAGAAGCACCCATCTACTCCCTTTACAAACGAATCCCTATCACTATTGCCCTTGCACACTTCTTCCTTCCCTGACTGGCTGAACTGCCCACATTGCTATGGCCTTGGCCGTGGCTGGCCTCCACAGAGGAACTGTCACTCTCACCATTTTCGAAGGCCAAAAAGCAGTTTGAAAGTGAGATGCACTCAGCAGATACTTTTACCACCACACTGGTTCCCCCGCTTCTGTCTTGCGGTCCCACATTCCCTTGCTGCCTGCACTTCATTAAACTCCAAAACGACCATGTCCTGAAACATGCTATCCATAAACATGTTAGCCTCATGAATACACCACAACGGTCTCAATTGCTGCTGAGGCTCCAATACTAGCCAGAGACACCTCCTGCATACATAGTCATCCAGACTGCCAGAAAAGTTTGGGATTTCTCCACTTGGTGCAGGATGTGCAAATCATAACCCTGAGCTCCCCAGACATACCTTAACTAAAGCAATTTTGAATCCTTTGTCTACCCTACTGCTACTTAAGTATAGACTAGAAAAATATAATTCCTGTTTATGTCAAACAACCAGAACTACTTAATTATCAAATGAAGAAATTTAGGTTCTGAATATCTCAGGTACTAACTATCTACAGAAAGTTTTAAGCTGTACTTAGGGTCTTAAATCAATATACAGGCACGAAAGACAACAGAGAAATATCTAATAATTACCTGTTCTCCTGTGGGGTCACACTTTGATTCCTTGAAATAGCTCCGCTCCCAGTCTGCCTTTTCCTGGTACCTCTCCGCTCTCACAACTTCTTTTTAACCTTGCTGCCACCACTCCCAAGTCCCCCTGTCTGCTTCTTGCACTGACTCAGCCTGTCCAAATCCCTTGCAGTCCCTTTGCATCCTCCTCACAACTCACATTTCCACCTTGTGTCACCTGCAAAATTGGGAATATGGTAATTGGTTCCCGTAAGAGTGGTAAGGGTGTGGAATGCCCTGCCTGCCAATGTAGTTAACTCAGCCACATTAGGGGCATTTAAACAGTCCTTGGATAAGCATATGGATGATGATGGGATAGTGTAGGGGGATGGGCTTAGATTAGTTCACAGGGCGGCGCAACATCGAGGGCCGAAGGGCCTGTTCTGCGCTGTATTGTTCTATGTTCTATGTTCTATGTAAACAAATCATTGATATATATTGTGAACAGCTGAGGTACAGCACTGAATTCTTGCAGTAGCCCACTAGTCACAGCCTTCAATGTGAGAATGGTCCACTGATTCCCAATCTGTTTGCTTTCCGTGAACTACTCCTCAATTTGTGCTAGTATATTACTTCCTATATTCCAACCATCCTGCTCCAATTGTGTTTCCTAATGTCTTGAATAGGACTTTACTGAAAGCCTTCTGAAAATCCAATTACACCACTTCCATTCATTTCCAACAATCGACTCTGTAACAATCCCCCCAAAAAACTTCCAGCAGATTTGTCAAACATGATTTCCCTTTCATAAATCCAAGTTGACTCTGTCCAGTCATATCATTATTTACTGCTCTATCTGAATGCTTACAGCATTCACAACTTCTTTCCTTCCCACAACCAGCTTTTGTTTTTATTCTATCTGAATTCATTGCGCTACACTTGACAAGTTAGTTTAAACTGTTCCCAACAGCCCTGTCAAATCTCTCCACAAGGGTAATAATTCTGGTCCTGCTAAGGTGTAACTCATTCTTCTTTCACAGGTCCTGCTGCCTCAGAAATCTTAAGCCTTCCTTCATGCAGCATTTTTCCATCCACATGTTCTTAAGTCAGTCAAGCAAAACTATGATACAGTACTTCAGATTTGTTTTCACTTATGCCTTGTACAGTTGTGGCAAGACATTTTCTACTTTTAATACTCCATTCCCCCATAATAAAGGCTAGCATTTCATCTAAAGGGGTCTTGTGGCTTAGTGGTGGTATACCTACTTCTGGGCCAGAAGATTGAGGTACAAAGCACACCTGCCATGGAGGTCTGTCATAACGTAGCTCAACAAAAAGTTACAAACTACCTTTTGTTCCTGTTTACCTTGCTAATTATCTGCTGTATTTGCATGCTGGCATTTTTTTAAGATTCATGTCCAAAGACGTCCTCTTCAAATGATTTTGTTTCATTTCCTTCCTACCAAAGTGGCCTTTCCAAACAATATACTCTAGCTGCCAAATTTTTGCCCAAGTTTTGTCACTGTTGTAAGATGGCCAACTTTTGTGCAAACACTCTCCTCAAGACAACCAGTGGTCTCAACAATGCTGCCATGGCAGTCTGTGGTCAGTTTCCATTCCTGGCCTCACTAGCTTTAATTGGGCAGAAAACTGTCTCCATATCAATTAAGGGCTCACCCTAGAGAAAATCTGAAACTCAGCCAGTTTCCCACCATGCATGTTTCTAACGCAAAAACAGAACCCAGCTCCTGTTTCTCACCTCTATGGTAAGAATCCAGCTGTAGGTTTTCATATCGTAATGAGATCCGCAGGATGTGACCTCGTGCTGGAAAGATCCGCAGGCACTGCATAGCTGATTGGTCATCTGATTTACTTGTTTCCAGCACATTCACTCACCAAGTTGTAGAAAAAATTGCAGCAGGCTGAATTCATTTTCTTGATAGTAATTCTAACATACCACATTTCAATATGCGAAAGAGGCAGATCTCATGTTATGGAGGGTAATCTAGTTTTCCTTGCAACATTGCTAACATCCAACTATGTATAAAATTAACCTTTGGCGAAAAGGTTCTCTAAAAGCAATTTATGCCAAAATTTTCCACTGAAAGTCCAGAATGAAGGAGAGTGGTGAGAAAGAGCAGGTGTTTATTTTATTTTTTTCATAGGATCCCTGCAGAGTGGAAACAGACCCTCCGGCCCAACAAAATCCACACTGAACCTCAGAACATCCCACCCAGACCCATCCCCTATAACTCACCTAATCTACACATCCCTCAACATTATGGGTAATTTTACATGGCCAATCCACGTAACCTGCGTATCTTTGGACTGTGGGAGAAAACCGGAGCACCCGGAGAAGACCCACACAGACACAAGGAGAATGTGCAAACTCCACACAGACAGTCACCCGAGGGTGGAATCAAACCAGGGTCCCTGGCACTGTGAGGCAGCAGTGCTAACCATTGAGCCACCATGCCATTTTTGTGAACCAGAAGTTGTTGACAGAAATAGCAAGCAAAATAGATCTGCACATGGAACTGAGCCTCATTTAACCTTGAAAGTACTGGATTCTGTCATGAGGTGAAAAGTAACTTTTTTGTTTAATTTTCATAAAAATACCCAAGATCTAAACACGATTTTGTAAGTTATTAAAATGTGTAACATTTATAATATTAAAATTATAATAATTTTCAGCAACTGTTTTAATTTCCTTTTTAGTTACAAACTTTACTACAAATTTTGCAACATGCCCTACAATAGTGGAGTGCTTCATGTTGCACCAGCCAATAGTACTTTTGCTCAGCAAACAATCCTTGCGACCGCATTCAATCCTGAGAAAAGAACAGTCTCCTTTTTCCATTACCAAGTCTAGTCATTGGGTTTAAATTAGCGACTGTTTGCAGAGCTCAAATGCAATTAGGTTTCCCCTCAGGCTCCACAAAGCATTCTTTGGTTTTGGCTGTTTGTACTGCACAGCTTCTATGGAATAGATTTTCCAATAAAACTACTAACTGGTAATGATTGTGGTTTATCTGCAACGCATGCTTTCCTAAAAAAATGGCTCTTTGTCTGCCATCATGAATTAAGATACATTAATTCAATCCTTGTTGATTTATCATCAAACATAAGCAAGAAATACACACATCTGAGGATGACATGATAATGTCACAGCCTTATGTTTTAATCTAAGATTTTTGATCATGTTACTCGCCTACGTTGTGTACAGTTATTTTACAGTCACTCTTGCTCACCTCAATAGTTGAGTTAACACAAATCCAGAATGGTAGTGATTGGATCAATTCCCATCTGTTTAATGCAACAGATATAATGTCTTGGAATCCATCCAGGTATTACATTCATGCCACAGATAAATCCCATGTCCACTATGCCCGTGGGATAAATGTAATTCATGGAAGGTGGTGTTTATAACCAATGCTCTTATAAAAATCTTGGTCTATGCTTCCAGTGAGAGATTAATCATAGAACCATATAGTGTGGAAACAGACCATTTGGCCCAACAAGCCCACACTGCCCCTCTGAACAGCATTCCACCCAGACCATTCCCCTAATCTAGGCCAGCTAACCTATAACCTAAACATCCCTGGGCACTATGGGCAATTCAGCATAGCCAATCCACCTACCCTGCACATCTTCAGACTGTGGGAGGAAACAGGAGCACCCAGAGGAAACCCATGCAGACATGGGGGAAATGTGCAAACTCCACACAGAAAGTCACCTGAGGCTGGAATTGAACCTGGGTCCCTAGCACTGTGACACTGCAGTGCTAACCACTGAGCCACCATGCCTCCCACCAAAATTAAGAGAATTAGAAATAAGGAAAAAGAAATCTAATTAAGAGAATGTAAGAAAGAATGGACAGGCAGCTGAAACATTGCCATATTAGCATTTTGTTCTATGAATCTTATGATTCAACCCACATTAGAAATTTCCGCATACAATTTATAATAACTGATTACTATTCAGCAATCTCACATGCATATTTACTCCTCTTGTGACTCAAGGACTTCCTCCCCTAACATGCCTGCAATTTTTGGATTTTCTGCATATCAGCCACTACACAAGTGAGGAGGGAATAAATTCAGGCCCCATTAATGAATCATTAATGAGAAAGATTACTCTGCAGCAAATCTGTTTCTTTCAGCTCATAGCACTGCACACTATTATATCTATTTAGTAAAATCTGTACTTTCATTTACTCACAGAATTGTTGTCTCACTTCTTACAGGAAAAGAAATGCAAAACATGCAAAAAAATGTGATCGAGACAAATAACCAAGGAGGCTGGTTAAGCATTAAAGGCATTGGAAGCTGACTGGGTGGAACAGGGATCAATTTAACTGTGAACAGGAGCCTTACCTAGCAGCAGGCTGGAAAGTCAACAGTTCAGGCAGGCCTAGACCTTCTCTGCCAAACACCTGACAGGTGTTTGTGCAGCAAAGGGTGTCCTTGCAGCAGGATTCTATCCACACAACAGCAGCACCCCACCCCCACCCCAACCCTCATCTCCTGCTCACAGTGCAAAAATGCCATCTCTTATCTGGCTTTACAGCATGTTACTGATCTTTACTAGTCCTATTACAGCATGGAAAGAATGATAGGGGATTAGTCCAATAAGGATGATGGCAATAGGGAGTTGAGAACTTCATGCAATGTGCTCCCATCTCCCACCTGTTGCCCAATGTTATACTTTAGTCAGTACCTGACTCGTCTCCTGTTCACTCAGGTACAGGCAAAGCTGACTTTGGATTCCAAAAGGAAGGCTAAACTATCTTTGCAAGCAGGACAGGGATATGAGCAGGGATAACACAGTGTGGAGTTGGAGGAACACAGCAGGCAGGCAGCATCAGAGGAGCAGGAAAATTGACATTTTGGGTCGGGGCCCTTCTTTTGAAGAACGTCAACTTTCCTGCTTCTCTGATACTGCCTGGCCTGCCATGTTCCTCCAGCTCCACACTGTGTTATCTCTGACTCCAGCATCTGCAGTTCTTACTATCTCTGAGGGATATGAACAGCCTGTCTCTTCCTCTGCTGACGCAACACAAGGTGTAGCATGTAAAACCTGTATTTAATAAGTGTAAGTTGAACAAACTGTCACTCACCATGGGTATGCACAAGAATGTTTGACAACAGTGGCTTTGATATAACGAATCATCCCATAGTGCTTCACATTGACATTATAAAAATATTTCATCAAGTCACATCAGTGATAAAATGGAAAGGATAATCAAAAATTTCCACAGAGGCAGGTTTTAAGGAATATCTTAAAAAAAGAATGGGGCAGCATGGTGGGCTCAGTAGTTAGCACTGCTGCCTCACAGCGCCAACGACCTGGGTTCAATTCTACCCTCGGGCAACTGTACAGAGTTTGCACATTCTCCCCTTGTCTGTATGGGTTTCCTCCAGGTGCTCCAGTTTACTCCCAAAGTCCAAAGATGTACAACTTAGGTGGATTGGCCATGCTAAATTGCCCATAGTGTCTAGGGATATGCAGGCTAGGTAGATTAGCCATGGGAAATGCAGGGTTACAGGAAGAGGTTGGGATGGTCTTTGGAGGGTCAGTGTGGACTCGATGGGCTGAATAGCTCGTTTCCACAGTATAGAGCTTCTACAAGGGAAGTAACATGAAGAAATGAATGATTAGAGTTTAAATTCTGAGGCCATGACTACTGAAAGCATGGCCAATTTACAGTCAAGCAATTAATATCAGGGATGTCCAAGCAGCTGGAATGTTTGGAGGGTAGAATGAAGATGTCCAGTCAAGACTACTTTAAAACAGTCAAGTCTGAAGGTATAAAAGGCATGGATAAAGGTTTCAGTGGTTGAAGAGATGAAACGGGAGGTGTCAAGTGATGTAATGGAGATGGAAATAGGCATCTTCATGAGGGTGAAAGCTAATCTCAAGGTCAATTATGACACTAAGGTTGTTAACAGTCAGACAGATGCTAGGAAGAGAGGATGGGAGTTGATGGCAAGGCAGCAGAGTTTGTGATGGGAACTGAAGATAATAGTTTCAGTTTCCTAACATTTATTTCAAAGAAATTTCTGCTTACAGAAATCAGAAAAGCAGTGCAACAATACATATTTGAACCAGTACATAATTTTTCTTTCTTAATAATGCCATATGAAATTTCATATTTTTAACACGTTGTGCCCAGTATTGAATCCAAACAACCGCCTCATTATCTCTCAAGTTTCATTATAAATGTCAGTATTTGTTTAGACTAATGGTCAGATATGCAAAGCGTAGGTAAAAGATTGGAGGACCGATCAAAGCAAAGGGAGGGAGTGAATGAGTGGTGGTGATTAATTCTCCTGATGAGAGCACATGATGGGATTTCATTTATAATACATTTGTTTATACTTCACATGAGTAAGCCTTTGCATCGCTGGAAGCAATATAAATGGCTGCTTTAGCAATGGGTACCTTACTTTCATCTTTGTGCTATTCCCCCTCTATATTGGCCACTAAATCTGTGAACCACCCTTCTGGACAGGTGTTGATCCCATGTTATTGCCTTCATAGAGAGTGAATGGTCCTCGTCTTCTATTGTGCTGTCAAACACATCCAAGACACAACCTCTCCCAACCTTGTCAATTTGAAATTAAGATCGAAAATAAGTGTATTTGATCAAGCAGTTTTTCACAGACATTTGCCTGTGGGGAAGTAAAAACAGCAATTGCAGTAAGGGAGCCTCAATAAGGTGGGTCACTGAGAAACTTAATCTGAATTGTCGCTCAAACTTGTGTCTGTTGCCTTTGTCATTTGGGTAAAGTAAGATTTTCAGCCATGTTAAACATATTTAAAAACTAACATCTCCTAATGGTGTACATCATTAGAAAGCATTCTGAGTGCATAGTGGCTTAGTATGGCAACTGCTCTGCCCAGAACCATGAGAAACTACAGAAAGTTGTGAACACAGCCCAGAAGATCACGCAAGCCAACATCCCATCCATCGACTCTATCTACACTTATTGTCGCCACGGAAAAGCAGCCAACATCATCAAAGAACTCTCCCACCTGTGTTATAATTTTTTTTAACCTCTTCTGTCAGGCAGAAGATACAAAAGTCTAAACATATGTACCACCAGTTTTCAAGTACACCTTCTTCCCTGCTATTATTAGACTGCTGAATGGATGACTCAAATTTCAAATCTAATGCTGATCTTGATTTTGCACACCTCCTATGCAATTGTAACTTTGTACGTCTCAGTCTGTTCACCCTATGGTCTGTATGTTATGATCTGCCTGGACTGCACAGAAAACAAAACTTTACACTGCACTTAGGTACATGTGACAACAATAACTCAAATCGAATCAAAACTATTATCAACTTGTTTACAATTAAGAAACTATGGCTTCAGTAAATAGGACTTTTGCTGGTATCAAAACACACTTCTGTAAATGTAGATATGTTGCAGCCAAATTGTGTACCCACTCAAAAATTAATACATTTGATAGATCATAGAACATAGAACAGTACAGCACAGTACAGGCCCTTCGGCCCACGACGTTGTGCCGAACTTTTACCCTAAACCTAAGGTCTATCTAACCTCCACCCCTACCTTATACTATCATTTATATGCCTATCTAATTGCCGCTTAAACACCCCTAATGAGGCCAACTCCACTACCCTCTCCTGCAATGCATTCCACGCCCCTACCACTGTCTGAGTAAAGAACTTACCTCTGATGTCTCCCCTATATCTACCTCCACTCAATTTAAAACTATGCCCCCCACCCTAGGAAAAAGTCTCTGGTTGTCCACTCTATCTATATCTCTGATCATTTTGTACACCTCTATCAAGTCACCTCTCATCCTTTGTTGTTCTCAAGAGAAAAGCCCTAGCTCTATCAACCTTTCCTCATAAGACCTCCCTTCCATTCCAGGCAACATCCTGGTAAATCTCCTCTGCACCTTTTTCAACGCTTCCACATCTTTCCTATAATGAGGTGACCAGAACTGGACACAATACTCCAGATGTGGCCGAACCAGGATTTTGTATAGCTGGAGCATAGCTGGCTCTTGAACTCAATCCCTCTATTAATGAAAGCTAACACACCATACGCTTTCTTAACAACTCTAGCCACCTGGGTCGTAGCTTTCAGGGAACTGGACATGAACCCCAAGATCCTTCTCCTCCACACTGCCAAGAATCCTTCTGTTAACCCTTGAAGTTTGAATCTTGAAGTTTTGGACCATTTAGTCAGTATCCACTTGATGCTGAGAAAAAAGTATTCTGCTTTCAAGTTTGTCCTTCCAAAATGAAACACCTCACACTTTTCAGGGTTAAACTCCATCTGCCACTTCTCAGCCCAGCTCTGCATCCTATCAATGTCCCTTTGTAACCTAGAACAGCCCTCCACACTATCCACAACTCAACCGACCTTTGTATCACCTTCACCTCATTCCTAACCTGTAAATCACTGTCCCAACTGCAAACAAACTTTCTTTGCATTGAAATGGCTCTTAAGAAAAGGACTGCATTTACACAGCACCTTTTACAATCAAAGGATATTCTTAACCATTTGCAATCACTGAGATATATTTTAAGCATAGGTGTTATTGTAATGTAAGAAAAATGTCTGTCAATTTGTGTGCAAGCTCCCACAAACAGCAATGTGTCAATGAATGGAAATGTATTTCAGAAATGTTTTTGAGGAATGAATATTAGCCTAGATTCTGGGAATAACTGTCCATTTCCCCTTTAAAATAGTGCTGTAGTATTTTATATGTCAATATGAGTGAAGGCCTTGTTAAACATCCTATCAAGAAGTTAAAAATTATCTGCTGTGGCTGTGTGTTTCCTCCTGATTCTCCTTTACTGCTTATTCTCCTTGACTACTCCGCCACCTTTACTTGTGATCATCTACCACACCAATGCCTCTCTTACACTGTCCAGCTCGGTACTTGTACTTGATCCTATTCTTGCCAATCTCAGCTACAGAATCTTACTGAAAAGCAGAGGCTTATTCTTCTGCCCCATTCTATTTTTAAAATTCAAACTCCACCAAAATCAATCCCAAGCCTTTATTCTTCCTTATCTTTGTGCTGTTCCTTGTTTGCAACATGTAAAACATTCGAAGAAGATCAAGGAGAAGTCCTAGGGGTGCAGCTGCATAGTTTCTTAAAATTTGGAGTCATAGGTAGGCAGCATGGTGACGATGGTGCTTGGCACGCTTCCCTTCATTGGTCAGCGCATTGAGTACAGGAATTGGGATGTCATGTGGCAGCTGATGAGGCCAGTTTGAGAATACTGTCTTCAATTCTGGCCTAACTGCTATAGGAAAGATGTTGTGAAACTTGAAAGGGTTCAGAAAAGATTTACAAGGATGTTGCCAGGATTGGAAATTTTGAGCTACAGGGAGAGGCTAAGTAGGCTGGGACCTTTTCTCGCCTGGAGTGTCGGAGGCAGAAGGGTGATCTTTTAGAAGTTTATAAAAGCATGCAAGGCATGGTAAGGGTGAATAGACAAGGTCTTTTCCCCAGGGTGGTGGAGTTCAAAACTAGAGGGCATAGGTTTGAGTTGAGAGTGGAAAGATTTAAAAGGGACCTAAGGGGCAACTTTTCATGCAGAGATTGGTGTGTGTATGAAATGAACTGCCATAGGAAATGGCAGAGGCTGGTACAATTACAACATTTAAAAGGCATCTGGATGAGTATATGAATAGGAAAGAGTTTAGAGGGATATGGGCCAAATGCTGGTAAATGGGACTATATCAGTTTTGGATATCTGGTCAGTGTGGATGAGTTGGACTGAAAGGTCTGCTTCTGTGCCATATTACTATGACGCTGAAAAGGAAACTTGTGCAGGTGCATGACTGATGGTTATATCACATACAAATATCACATAGTTCCCTACTTCAATAAAGCTTGAAGCTTTGAACCATTCAGTCAGTATCCACTTGATACTGAGAAGAAGCTCTATTTTTCTACCATCAGTCCCAACCTGCCTTACAGCACAGAGACAGTGAGGATGTGTGTTGGACATTAAAGACACCAAAGTCGTTAAAATTTACCAACAATCTGGTATTTTTACCACTGATTCCATCCACCATCTAACTACTGTACCAAGTTGAACCAGGCCATTCACAACTTTAATGTTCTTTTTAGCCTCAACCTGTTCTAACACACAGAATATCCCTTTCACCTTTGTAACTTTGCCCATCCAAACTCCTGCCTGCCGCTCAGACATTCATTCATGTGTTTGTTATTTATAAACTCCACTGTTCCAATGCCCTTCTTGCCAGTCTTGCATCGTTCACTCATTATAAAGCATAGCTGATCAAAAACTTTGCTGCCCATCTCCTTTAAACAGCCATGACGGTTCTTGAATGTATATTGTATTTGAAACAAAATAAATTTAACTAATGGCACAAATACAAATTAATGGATATGGTCTTATAGCCATTATGGAAACATAGTTACAAGTTCAAAGTTGGCAATTAATTATTCAGGATTAAATGACAATTCAAAAGGACCGGAAGAAAAGAAAGGATGGTGAGATAATAATGTTGGTACGAATGGAATAAATATGATAGCAAGAAATGATTTTGAATCAGAAAATGTAGAATCCATGTGGGTGGAGTTAAGAAATAAAAAGGGAAAAAAGGCACAGGTAGGAGTAATCTACAGGCCCCCTAACAGTAGCTATACAATAAGGCAGACAAAATCAGGAGATAAAGAGGGCATGTAACAAAGGCAGTACACAACAAGGCTGGTAGGTGTAGGGAATGCTGGATGACAAGAGAAATTGAGGTTTTGGTCAAGAAAAAGAAGGAACCATATGTCAGGTATAGACAGCAAGAATCGAGTGAATCCCCAGAAGAGCATAAAGGCAGTTGAAATATACTTAGGATGGAAATCAGGAGGGAGAAAGGGCGACATGAGATAGCTTTGGCAAACAGGTTAAGCAGAATCCAAAGGGATTCTATAAATACTTTAAGGACAAAAGAGTAACTAGGGAGAGAATAAGGCCTCTTAAAGATCAGCAAGACGACCTATATGTGGAACCACAGGAGATGGGGGAGATATTAAATGAGTATTTTGCATCAATGTTTACTGTAGAGAAGGATATGGTAGATCGAGAACTTGAGTAAATAGACAGTAACATCTTGAAAAATGTCCATATTACAGGGAAGGACTGGATCAGGTGTACCCTAGAACTCTGAGAGTAGGTGGGGAGGTAGGGAGGAGATAGGTCAGTCCAGGGAGGACAGACAGGTCAAGGGGGCAGGATGAGGTTAGTAGGTAGGAAATGGGGCTGCGGCTTGAGGTGAGAACCCTACAACCCAATGGTCTCAATGTGGATTTTACTAGCTTCAAAATCTCCCCACCCTGACCTCATCCCAAGATCAGACCCCCCTCTCATCCCCTCCTCCTTGACCTGTCCATCTTCTCTCCCACCTATTCGCTCCTCCCACCTCAGTGACCAACACCCCACGCCCACTTCCGATCTACACTCACCTTTGCTATCTTCATCCCTGCCTCCTTGACCTGTCCATCTTCCCTCCCACCCATCTGCCCCTTCCTCCCTCACTGACCAACCCCCATCCCAACTTCCTACCTAAGACCATAAGACCAGAAGACATAGGAGTGGAAGTAAGGCCATTCAGCCCATCGAGTCCACTCCGCCATTTAATCATGGCTGATGGGCATTTCAACTCCACTTACCTGCAATCTCCCCATAGCCCTTGATTCCTTGCGAGATCAAGAATTTATCAATCTCTGCCTTGAAGACATTCAACGTCCCGGCCTCCACTGCGCTCCGTGGCAATGAATTCCACAGGCCCACCACTCTCTGGCTGAAGAAATGTCTCCTCATTTCCGTTCTAAATCGACCCCCTCTAATTCTAAGGCTGTGCCCACTGGTCCTAGTATCCCCACCTAACGGAAACAACTTCCCAGCGTCCACCCTTTCTAAGCCATGCATTATCTTGTAAGTTTCTATTAGATCTCCCCTCAACCTTCTAAACTCTAATGAATACAATCCCAGGATCCTCAGCCGTTCATGGTATGTTAGGCCTACCATTCCAGGGATCATCCGTGTGAATCTCCGCTGGACACGCTCCAGTGCCAGTATGTCCTTCCTGAGGTGTGCGGCCCAAAATTGGACACAGTATTCTAAATGGGGCCTAACTAGAGCTTTATAAAGTCTCAGAAGCACATCGCTGCTTTTATATTCCAACCCTCTTGAGATAAATGACAACATTCCATTCGCTTTCTTAATCACAGACTCAACCTGCAAGTTAACCTTTAGAGAATCCTGGACTTGCACTCCCAGATCCCTTTGTACTTCGGCTTTATGAATTTTCTCACCGTTCAGAAAATAGTCCATGCCTGTATTCTTTTTTCCAAGGTGCAAGACCTCACATTTGCTCACGTTGAATTTCAGCAGCCATTTCCTGGACCACTCTCCTAAACTGTCTAAATCATTCTGCAGCCTCCCCACCTCCTCCGTACTACCTGCCTGTCCACCCAACTTCGTATCATCGGCAAACTTTACCAGAATGCCCCCAGTCCCTTCATCCAGATCATTAATATATAAAGTGAACAGCTGCGGCCCCAACACTGAACCCTGTGGGACACCACTTGTCACCGGTTGCCATTCCGAAAAAGAGCCTTTTATCCCAACTCTCTGCCTTCAGTCAGACAGCCAATCCTCAATCCATGCCAGTAGCTCACCTCGAACACCATGGGCCCTCACCTTACTCAGCAGCCTCCCGTGAGGCACCTTATCAAAGGCCTTTTGGAAGTCTAGATAGATAACATCCACTGGGTTTCCCTGGTCTAATCTACTTGTTACCTCTTCAAAGAATTCTAACAGGTTTGTCAGACACAACCTCCCCTTACTAAATCCATGCTGACTTGTTCTAATCCGACCCTGCACTTCCAAGAATTTAGAAATCTCATCCTTAACGATAGATTCTAGAATTTTACCAACAACTAAGGTTAGGCTAATCGGCCTACAATTTTCCATCTTTTGCCTTGATCCTTTCTTAAACAAGGGGGTTACAACAGCGATTTTCCAATCTTTTGGGACTTCTCCTGACTCCAGTGACTTTTGAAAGATCACAACCAACGCCTCTGCTATTTCCTCAGCCACCTCCCTCAGAACTCTCAGATGTAGCCCATCGGGGCCAGGAGATTTATCAATTTTTAGACCTTTTAGCTTTTCTAGCACTTTCTCTTTTGTAATGCCTACCATACTCAACTCTGCCCCCGACTCTCCTTAATTGTTGGGATATTACTCATGTCTTTCACTGTGAAGACTGACGCAAAATACTTATTAAGTTCTTCAGCTATTTCCTTATCTCCCTTCACTAGCCTTCCAGCATCAGTTTGGAGCGGTCCAATGTCTACTTTTGCCTCTTGTTTGTTTCTTATGTATTGAAAGAAACTTTTACTATCATTTCTAATATTACTGGCTAGCCTACCTTCGTAATTGATCCTCTCCTTCCTTATTTCTCTTTTTGTTATCCTCTGTTTGTTCTTGTACCCTTCCCAATCTTCTGATTTCCCAGTGCTCTTGGCCACTTTATAGGCTGTCTCTTTTTCTTTGATACATTTCCTGACTTCCTTTGTCAGCCATGGCTGTCTAATCCTCCCCCGGATAATCTTTCTTTTCTTTGGGATGAACCTCTGTATTGTGTCCTCAATTACACCCAGAAACTCCTGCCATTGTTGCTCTACAGTCTTCCCCGCTAGGCTCTGCTTCCAGTTGATTTTTGTCAGTTCCTCTCTCATGCCCCTGTAATTACCTTTATTTAACTGTAACACCATTACATCCGATTTTGCCTTCTCTCTTTCGAACCGCAGACTGAACTCTACCATATTATGATAGCTGCCTCCTAAGTGTTCCCTTAATTTAAGGTCTTTTATAAAGTCTGGCTCATGACATGGCACTAAGTCCAGATTAGCCTGCTCCCTTGTGGGCTCCATCACAAGCTGTTCCAAAAAGCTATCCTGTAGGCATTCCATGAATTCCCTTTCTTTGGATCCACCGGCAATATTATTCACCCAGTCCACCTGCATATTGAAGTCCCCCATGATCACCGTGACCTTGGCTTTCTGACATGCCCTATCTATTTCCTGGTGCATCTTGTACCCCTGGTCCTGACCACTGTTAGGAGGTCTGTACATAACTCCCATTATGGTTTTTTTTGTCGTTGTGGTTCCTCAACTCCACCCACACAGACTCCACATCATCTGACCCGATGTCATTCAGTGCTATTGATTTGATTTCATTCTTAACTAACAAGGCAACCCCACCCCCTCTGCCCACCTCCCTGTCTTTTCGATAAGTTGTAAATCCTTGGATGTTTAATTGCCAGTCCTGAACCCCCTGCAACCATGTCTCTGTGATGCCTACCACATCATAATCGTTCAAAATCTCCCCACCCTTGACCTCATCCCAAGATCAGACCCCCCACTCATCCCTGCCTCCTTGACCTGTCCATCTTCTCTCCCACCTATTCGCTTCTCCCACCTCAGTGACCAACACCCCATGCCCACTTCCGATCTACACTCACCTTTACTATCTTCATCCCTGCCTCCTTGACCTGTCCATCTTCCCTCCCACCTATCTGCCCCTTCCTCCCTCACTGACCACTGACTACACTCACCTTTACTAGCTTCATCCCCGCCTCTTTGACCTGTCCGTCTTCTCTCCTACCTATCTGCTCCACTATCCACCTTCTATCACCGCCCCACTCTCTATTTCAGAGCCCCCTTCTCCTCCCCCATTTCTGAAGAAAGGTCCAGACCAGAAACGTCAGCTTTCCTGCTCCTCTGATGCTGTCTGGCCTGCTGTGTTCATCCAGCTCAACACCTTGTTATCTCAGACTCCAGCATTGGCAGTTCCTGCTATCCCTGTCTGTTCAATCTTTCTTCACAAAAGAAACTCTCCAGGCAAAGTTTTGGCCAATCTCTTCGGCACTCTCTCCAGTGCAATAACATCCCTCCTATGATGTGGACTGCAGAACTGCACACAATACTCTAGCTGTGGCCAAACCAATGTTCCATAAAATTCCATCATAACTTCCCTTAAACAAGGTGATCTTGGCTAATCAAGGCAATTATACCATCTGCTCACTTAATGACTTTATCCACCTGTTGCACCTGCTCTGATGAGGAGATGTATCACTCCCAAGCATCCCAGATGTCCGCCTTTTTCAAACAACGCTCTTTCTCCCACTCTGTTATCCAGACAGCGCTGCACCGTGCCTCCTCCACTCCCTGCTCTACAGATCTTATCCACACACCCCCTCCAAACATAATAAAGATAGGGTCTCCTTTGTCCTCACTTTCCACCCACCAGCCTCTGAATCCAACATATCATCCTCAAACACTTTTGCCTACTCCAATTAGACCCCACCACCCAGAACATCTTCAACTCCCCGCCCCTCTCTGCCTTCTGCAAGGACCATTCCCTTCACCACTCCTTAGTTCATGCTACACTCCCCACCAAAGAAAATTCACCATTCAGAAATTTCTGAAGAAGGGTCTAGGCCCGAAACGTCAGCCTTCCTGCTCCTCTGATGCTGCTTGGCCTGCTGTGTTCATCCAGCTCTACACCTTGTTATCTCAGATTCTCCAGCATCTGCAGTTCCTACTACAAATGAAAAGAAGAAAATGGATCATCTCTGCTGAGAGCAAAGCCTACAAGACATGGTCAGGGAGGGTGAGGGAAGTAAGAAAAATAGAGTACAAAAGTTATGCTCTGAAGTTATGGAACTCAATATTGAATTCCAGAGGCTGTAAAGTGCCTCAGCAAAAAATGAGTGTTGTTCCTGCAGCTTGCGTTGGGCTTTGTTGGAACACTGAGTCAAGGTCAGAAATGTTAGGATGGGAGCCAGCTGCTATATTGAATGGCAAGCAATTCGATGGTTGGTGTCATTTCTACAGGCAAAGTGGAGGCTTCAACAAAGCAGGTAGTCCATTCCTGTTTGGTCCCGGCAATGTACAGGAGGTAGCATTTTAAAAGGCGCATACAGTAGATTACATTAAAAAACGTACAAGTAAAATACTGCTTTACCTGGAAGGTGTGTTTGGGATGTTGGATGGTGAGGATTGGAGATTTGAATGAGTAGGTGTCACATCTCTTATGATTATATGGGTAAGTGCCACAGGAAGTGAGGAATGTTAAGATAATGGAAGAGCGTACCAAGGTGTGGTGGAGAGAATGGTCCCTACTGAAGCCGACAGTGAAGGGGAAGGGAAAATATGTTTGATGGTTGGATTCTGCAGGAGATGGTTGAAGATGGTCCTTTGAATGCGGAGACTGGTGGGGTAGGGCGTGAAGACAAGGGGCACGCTATCATTTTTAAGGGATGGGAAGGGGTGATGGCGGAAGTGGAAGAGTTGGATTGGACATGGTGGAAGTCCCTGTGGGGAGGAATCCTTGTTTGGGGAGAAAGGAGGGCATATTAGAAGTGCCACCATGCAACAGATATGACTGAGACACAGAAACTGGGAAAATGGATTGGAATCTTAGCAGGAAGCAGGGTGTAAGGAGATGTAACCGAGGTAACAATGTGAGTAATTGGATTTGTAGTGGATGTTATTAGACAGCCTACCCCCTGGATAGGAAACAGTGAAATTAAAGAAGGGAAGAGTCAGAAATGAACCAAGTGAATGTGAGCATGGGATGAAAATTGGAAGTATATTGATGAACATTTCATGTACAAGAATTATGAATATAAGCAGGAAGAGACTGAATAACAGGAGAAAATTGAATCAAGATAGGAAGAAATAAGTTCAGAGGGGCAGGAACAGAGCTAAACTGTTGGGTCTGCCAACGACAGTCCTGTTCAAGAGTTTTTTTTTAAATGAGGTAGATATGGGCTGTGTAGCTTGGGGGGCTATGAGGTCCCAAAGAGAAGTCATTGGGCTTGAAACATTAATTGTTTCTTTCTCCACAGATGCTGTTAGACCTGCTGAGCTTTTTCACCATTTTCTATTTTTATTTTAGATTTCCAGCATTCACAGTATTTTGCTTTTAGCGTACCGACTACTTTATCTTTTCAGTCATGTTTGCAGCACTATGGACAGTATGGTAGCACTGTGGTTAGTAATGTTGCCTCGCTGTGCCAGGGACCCAGATTCATTTCCAGCCTTGGGTGACTGTCCATGTTTGCATATTCTCCCTATGACTTTGTGGGTTTCCACCGGGTGCTCTGATTTACTTCTACAGTCCAAAAATGTGCAGGTTAGGTGGATTGGCCATGCTAAATTCCCCTGTGATGTCCAGGGATGTGTAGACTAGGTGGATGAACCATGGTTAATGTGGGGTTGCAGTGATAAGGTGGGATGTTCTTCGAGTGTCAGTTCAGACTCAACAGACCAAATGGCCTCTTTCTGCATTGTAGGGATTCAATGATCTGAAAAGTAGGTTCATCCTCTCATAAAGTACACACTGTCAACAAAAATAATCTTTACTATCACCTATCTAAAAAAAAATCATTTTCTCCGGTGAAATGCATGTCTTTAGAAGGTAGTTTTAATAGCCTTCAACCAGCCTAAGTGCTCTTTCTTCATTTTTAAGATGCTAGATTTCTTAAAACTGATTATAAATGTGCAGACATCTAACACAATCTCTACCCTGTTTATCACAGAATTTATGCTAACTAGTTGTACATAATTATAAATATCTAAATTGTTTGGTACTAGAAAGTACACAACCATCTTAGAACACAGTAACCTTTGCATCATTCATTTATACCAATGTAGTTGGCACATACAACCAGGCGCATGAACCAGGCCCATGAGTACATAACATTTTGCTTACAATCTTGCATCTCACACAACAGCATGTGCTACATACACAAAATAATGTATTAAAATTTGGCATCACGAATTCTCCCATTCATTTAAAGTCATAGAGCATTGAATCCCTACAGTGCAGAAACAGGCCCTTCGGCCTAACAAGTCTACACCAACCCTCAGAGTATCCCACCCAGAACCATCCCCTTATAGCCCACCTAATCTACACATCGCTGAACACTACAGGCAATTTAGCATGGCCAATCCACCTAGCCTGCACATCTTTGGACTATGAGAAGAAACCCACGCAGACGCAGGAAGAATATGCAAACTCCACACAGATAGTAGCCCGAGGGTAGAATTGAACCTGGGTCCCTGGCGCTGTGAGACAGTGGCGCTAACAACTGAGCCACCAGGGATAAATACATGAACTGATTTCTTTTGTTCAAACATCTAAATCTAGCTCTCTTATCTCAGCATCAGTATCAGGCACACAAGGTCTTTGGTTGGAATAAAGAAACTGGATTTAGTTAAGTACAGTCAACAGCTTATGATATTTGTCCCTCAGAATCACAACTGAATATACACCAATGTAAAATGTGAAGACATTAGCCTTGGCTCAGTGGCAGCACTCCCAATTCTGAATCATACGATCATGGCTTCAAGCCCAATTCTGGGGCTTCAGTACACAATATTAGCTGACATTCTAGTGTCATATTTACAGAATGAAGGTTCTGATGAAAGGTACTGAATCTGGAAAACTGCTTCTTTCCACAAAAATCTTACTTGAATTGCAAAGTGTTTTGAACATCAACAAGTTTGCTTTTGCTGAAAAAGGATATAATATATTGAAGATTTTCACCTTGCTCTCACCAGGACATTTCACAAGAAACGCTAATTTAACAAAAAAAAATTATACTGTACGAGAGGAAAATGTCAACTGGTTGGCAAGGGGACACTGAATAATAGAAACAATGTTAATCCTTGTATGGAAGTCTACATTAATCTTCTAAGAAATGTTACTTCCCTATGTAGGGAAGTAGTCAACAACCGCAATATTGTGTGCCTGATGGTTATCTGTCCAGTTGTCACAATCTTGGTCTTCTAGAAGCTGATGCACAGACCAACCAGGGCATTGCTACTCTCAACATGTCCACACAAGAATTGGCAGGGCACCATCAGTGTACCAATGGTGCCACATAAAAAGAGTATCCAAAATCATCAACACTGCCATGAATCTACAATTAAACAATATTACTAACCGCAAGATATGCCGGCAAGACATAGACAAGAAGAGCAAAGGTGTCACATAAGTTCAAATCTTTCATCAGTGCTGCCTATGTTAAATTCTGGGCATCACATGGAGAGACATCATCACCAATGAAGAAGTGCTCAAGAGGCTTAAAAAAACACACAAAATACTAGAGAAATTCAGCATCTGTGGACAGAGAAACACAGTTATGTTTCAAATCCGAAAACTCTTCTTTGGAACCAAATAGCAGCATAAGGACAGAGTGCCAACTGAGATTGGCAAAACAGATATTTCACCTCCAGGACATTTGCCCTGCCAGAATGGCAGTCAAAGATAAGGCAGATGGTAAAAGAAGACGGGGCTAGGCAAAGAATACCTGGTGAATTATGTTTAAACAGGCCCTTCAAGATTAGGACAATGCTTACGACCATAAGACATAGAAGCAGAAGTAGGCCATTTAGTCCACTGAGTCCACTGCACCAGTCCGTGAGACTAAACCTGATCTAGTAATCCTCAACTCCACTTTCCTGCATTCCTCCCCATAACTCTTTATTCCCTCAATGCTGGAAATCTCTATGAAAGCCTTGAATGTAATTAACTAATGAACACTGACATCCCTCGCACTAAAGAATTTAATAGATTCATTACCCCTTAAAAGAAAGCATTCATAGAGTCATAGAAATGTCGACCAGTCACCCTAAATTAATCTACTCCTATTTGCTAGTATTTGGCCCATATCCCTCCGAACTCTTCCAATTCATATGCCTATCCAGATGCATTTTAAATATTGTAATTGTACCAGTCTCCACCACTTTCTCTGGCAGCTCATTCCATAGACGCACCACCCCCAATGTGAAAAAGTTGTCCCTTTTGTTCCTTCTAAATCTTTCCCCTCTCACCTTAAAACTACGCCCTCTCGTTTTGGACACCTATTACCCTTGGAAAAAGACTTTGACCATTTACCCTATCCATGACCCTCATGATTTTATCAACTTCTAAAAGGTCACCCCTCAGTCTCCAATGCTCCAGGGAAATTAGCCCCAGCCTATTCAGCTTCTCCCTATAGCTCAAACCCTCTACCTCAGGCAACCTCCTTGTAAATCTTTTCTGAACCCTTTAAAGTTTAACAATATCCTTCCTATAGTAGGGAGACCAGAACTGAACACAGTATTCCAAAAGTGGCCTAAGCAATGTCCTGTACATTGGTAGGGAAGCATGACCTGCCAACTCCTATATTCAATGCGCTGACCAATAAATGCAAGCATACCAAATGCCTTCTTCAATATCCTATCTTCCTGCAACTCCACGTTCAAGGAACTATGAACCTGCAATCCAAGGTCTCTTTGTTCAGCAATACTCTCCAGGACCTTACTATTAAGTATACAAGTCTTGCCCTATCTGCCTTTCCAAAATGCAGCACCTCACATTTACCTAAGTTAAACTCCATCTGCCAGTCCTCAGCTATTGACCTATCTTCACAAGGTCCCGTTGTACTCTGAGGTAACCTTCTTCGCCGTCCACTACACCACCAATTTTGGCGTCATCTGGCAATTTACTAACCATACCTCCGATGTTCACATCTGAACCAATTATATAAATGAGAAAAAGCAGAGAACCCAGCACCGATCCTTGCAGCACATCGCTGGTCACAGGCATCCGGTCCAAAAAAAACAATCCTCCACCATCACCCTGCATCTCCAACCCTTCTAGTCAATTTTCGATCCGATTGGCTAGTTTTCCATGTGATCTAAACCTGTTAACCAGTCTACCATGTGGAATCTTGTTGAACGCCTTACTGAAGTCCACTGCTCTGATTTCATCAGTCTCTTCGTTACTTCTTCAGAAACTCAATCAAGTTACTATGACACAATTGTCCACACATAAAGCCATGTTGGCTCTTCCCAAATAGTCCTTGCCTTTCCAAAAACATGTACATCCTGTCCCTCAGAATCCCCTCCATCAACTTGCCCAACACTGATGTCAGGCTCACCAGCCCATAGTTCCCTGGCTTTTCTTTACCACCTTACTTAAATAATAACACCGCATTAGCTAACGTCTAGTCTTCTGGCACCTCATCTATGGCTCTTGATGATACAAATATCTCAGCAACAGGCACAGCAATCACTTCCCTAGCTTCCCACGAAGTTCTAAGGTACACCTGATCCCATCCTGGGGATTTAGCTGAGATAACAAGGTGCAGAGCTGGATGAACAAGCAGGCCAAGCAGCATCAGAGGAGCAGGAAGGCTGACATTTTGGGCCTAGACCCGTCTTCAGAAATGGGGGAGGGGAAGGGGGTTCTGAAATAAATAGGAAAAGAGGGGGAGGCAGATAGAAGATGGATAGAGGAGAAGATAGGTGGAGAGGAGATGGACAGAACAAAGAACAAAGAAAACTTACAGCCCAGGAACAGGCCCTTCGGCCCTCCAAGCCTGTGCCGATCCAAATCCACTGTCTAAACCTATCGCCCAATTCCTAAGGATCTGTATCCCTCTGCTCCCCACCTACTCATGCATCTGTCCAGACGCACCTTAAATGAATCTACCGTGCCTGCCTCTACTACCTCTGCTGGCAACGTGTTCCAGGCACCTACCACCCTCTGTGTAAAGTACTTTCCGCGTGTATCCCCCTTAAACTTTTCTCCTCTCACCTTGAACGCGTGACCCCTCGTTATTGAATCCCTCACACTGGGAAAAAGCTTATCTCTATCAACCCTCTCTATACCCTTCATGATTTTGAAGACCTCAATCAGGTCCCCCCTCAATCTCCTTTTTTCTAATGAAAACAATCCTAACCTACTCAACCTCTCTTCATTGCTAGCACCTTCCATACCAGGCAACATCCTCGTAAACCTTCTCTGTACCCTCTCCAAAGCTTCCACATCCTTTTGGTAATGTGGCGACCAGAACTGTACACAGTATTCTAAATGCGGCCGAACCAAAGTCTTGTACAATTTTAACATGACCTGCCAGCTCTTATACTCAATACCCCGTCCGATGAAGGCAAGCATACCATATGCCTTCTTGACCACTCTATCCACCTGTGCAGCCACCTTCAGGGTACAATGGACCTGAACTCCCAGATCTCTCTGCTCATCAACTTTTCCCAAGGTTCTTCCGTTTACAGCATAGTTCGCTCTAGAATTAGACCTCCCAAAATGCATCACCTCACACTTGCCCGGATTGAACTCCATCTGCCACTTCTCCGCCCAACTCTCCAGTCTATCTATATTCTCCTGTATTCTTTGACAATCCCCTATGCTTTCTGCTACTCCCCCAATCTTCGTGTCATCTGCAAACTTACTGATCAGACCATTTATGCCCTCTTCCAGATCATTTATGTATATCACAAACAACAGTGGCCCCAGCACTGATCCCTGTGGAACACCACTGGTCACCTTTCTCCATTTCGAGAAACTCCTTTCAACTACTACTCTCTGTCTCCTGTTGCTCAACCAGTTCTTTATCCACCTAGCTAGAATACCCTGCACACCATGTGACTTCACTTTCTCCATTAGTTTACGAACTTTCTCCATTAGTTTACAGGTCAAAGATGCGGGGATGGAGCCAGTAAAGGTGAGTGTAGGTGGGGAGTTAGGGAGGAGATAGGTCAGTCCAGGGAGGACGGACAGGTCAAGGGGGGGGGGATGAGGTTAGTAGGTAGGAGATGGGGGTGGGGCTTGAGGTGGGAGGAAGGACAGGTTAGGGAGATGGGGACAAGCTGGGTTTTGGGATGCGGTAGGGGGAGGGGAGATTTTGAAGCTTGTGAAGTCCACATTGATACCAGTGGGCTGCAGGATTCCCAAGTGGAATATGAGTTGGCTGTTCCTGCAACCCTTGGGTAGCATCGTTGTGGCACTGCAGGAGGCCCAGGATGGACATGTCGTCTGAGGAATGGGAGGGGGAGTTGAAATGGTTCGCGACTGGGAGGTGCAGTTGTTTAGTGCGAACCGACCGTATCTACCTTTATTTGTTTTCAGACGTCTAGCACCACCTCCTCTGTGATATGGACACTTTTCAGGATATCGCTATTTATTTATCCAAGTTCTTCAGCTTCCATATTCTTCTCCACAGTAAACAATGGTGCAAAATACTTGTTTTCTATCTCACCCATCTTCTGTGGTTCCACAAATAGGCGGTCTTGCTGATCTTTAAAAGGGCCCCATTCTCCCCCTAGTTACTCTTTTGTCCTTAATGTATTTGTAAAAACCCATAGGATTCTCCTTAATCCTACTTGCTAAAGTCATCCTCCTCATACCTGTCTTAAATGGACTACTCCTTACTCGGAGATATGACTTCTGGTCCTAGACCTTCCCACAAGTGGAAACAACCATATGGAGAGTTTAAACTAGTGTGGTGAGGGGTGGGAACCAGAATAACCGATCAGTAACGTATAGGCTGGTGAAGAGCTTGAGTCTAAGGCAAATATAGCAAAGAGGAAGAGCAGTCAGGGAGAGATTTCTGAGCTCATTGGTGCTGAAGGCTTGGACTGTATTTGCGTCAATGCAAGAAGTATAACAGGTATGATGAATTAATTTAGAACCTGGATTAATGCATGCAATTATGATGCCATTACTATCACAAAGACATGGTTGAAAAAAGGATAGGGTTGGCAGTTTAACATGCTGGGATACTGATGTTTTTAGATGAGTCAGAGGGAGAAGCAGAAGAGGTGGAGGAGTTGCATTATTGGTTCAGGAGCATATCACAGTTGTGTTGAAGGAGGACACACTGGAGGGTAGCAGCAAGGTATTGTGGGTAGAGCTCAGGTACAGAAAGGGTGCAATCACAATGCTGGGATTATACTACAGAACTCTCAGCTGCCAGCAGGGGACAGAGGAAGAGATATGTAGGCAGATTCTGAAAAGATGTGAAAATAATAGGGTTGTTGTGGTGGGTGATTTTAACTTTTCCCAAATTAACTAGGATGCTCTTAGTACCAGACGTTTGGATGGAGAGCAATTTATTAGGTGTGTCCAGAACAGTTTTTGAAACAGTATGTGGATATTCCAACGAGGGAGGGACCCATACTGAATCTGGTATTGGGAAATGAGCCCAGCCAGCTGATCCAAGTTTCAGCGGGAGTGCATTTTGGGAATAGTGACCATGATTCCGTACATATTCTGAGGACAAGAGTGGACCTCAGATGATGGTCTTAAAATTCGGGAAGGCTGGCTACAACTGAATTAAGAAGAATTGGAGAATGTGGATTGGGAGCGGCTGTTTCAGGGTAAATCCAAATCTGACATGTGTGACACTTTTAAAAACTAGTTGATTAGTGTGCAGTACTGGCATGTTCTTGTGAAAGACAGGAATGGCAGGATTTGGAAACATTTGGATGACATGGGAAATTATCAGTTTAGTCAAATAAAAAGGAAACATACCTAAGGTCAAGGCAACTAAAAACAAACAAAGTCCTTGAAGAATATAGAAAATGTAGGAAAGAGCTCAAACAGGGAGTTAGGAGGGCTAAAACGAGTTATGAAATGTTCCTCAGTACGGGTAAGGAGTATCCCAAGGCATTATATATATATAAGGAGCTACAGGGTAGCTGAGCAATGATTACACACGCTCAAGGACAAAGGAGGGAGGTTATGTGTAAAGTTTTTGAGAAGATTTGTAGCTCAGGTTGTGGATGAGGTTGTTCACCAGAGCACCTCTGGTGAAGCGTTGGCATATAAATAACAAGTGGGACAGAACACCAATGCGCATGAGCTGGCTAGATGGATGCAAAACTGGCTTGGTCATAGAAGACAAGAAGCTGTGGAAGGGTGCTTTTTGGAACGGAAATAGTTGTGTTCCGCAGAGATCAGTGCTGGGAGCTTTGTAATTTGTCATATGTATAAATGACCTGGAAGAAAATGGAGGTGGTCTGATTAGTAAGTTTGTAGATGACACCAAAATTGGCAGAACTGCGGACAGTGAAGGCGGATTGTCAAAGGATACAGCAGGATATAGATATATTGCAGATTTGGGCAGTGAAATGGCAGATGGAGTTTAATCCAGACAAATGCGTGGTGATGCATGTTGGAAGATCAGATTCAGTTGCAAATTATACAATAAATAGCAGAACCTTTAGGAGCAGTGACATACAGAGGGATCTGGGCATACAGGTCCACAGGCCCCTGAAAGTTATAACACAGGTGGATAAGGTGGTCAAGAAGGCATACAGAATGCTTGCCTTCATTGGACGGGGATTCAAATATAAAAGTTGACACGTTATGTTACAGCTGTATGTTAGGCCACATTTGGAATATTACATGCAGTTCTGGTCGCCACATTACCAGAAGGACATGGATGCTTTGAAGAGGGTGTGGAGAAGATTTGCTAGGATGTTAGATAAAAACCAAAAGAACTGCGGATGCTGTAAATCAGGAACAAAAGCAAAGTTGCTGGAAAAGCTCAGCAGGTCTGGCAGCGTCAGTGGCGGAGGAAACAGAGTTAACGTTTCAGGTCCGGTGACCCTTCCTCAGTTCTGTTGACTGGTATGGAGAGTTTTAGTTATGACAGAGGTTGGATAAACTCAGATTGTTTCCACTGGAAAGACAGAGGCTGAGGGGTGACCTATTAGAGGTCTACAAAATTATGACAGGCGTAGATAAGTTGGAGGCTTTTTCCCATAGTGGAAAGTCAACTACAAGACAACAAGGTTCAAGATGAGAGCGGTAAAGGTTAGGGGAGCAGTGCAAGGAAAACTTTTCACAGACAGTGTTGGGTGCCAGGAACACACTGACAGTGGAGGGAATGGAAGCATGCATGTTAGCAACATTTAAGACATATCTTGATAGACAAATGAATGGGAGACGAACATAGGGATAGAAACCATGCATGGGCAATAAGTAGCAGCTCTAAATAAGGAATAGGAATTGGTGCAGGTGGGACGAAGGGCCTGTTCCTGTGCTGTATTGAATTGTATTGTATAACCTCTCTGCACCTACCTGACGAGCCCCCTACGAATCTTATATAGTTCAATAAGGTTACCTCTCATTCTTCTAAACTCCAATGAGTGCAAACATGACCTACTCAACATTCTCTGATTAAAGAAAATTCCTCCCTACCCAGATTCAACGTGGTGAACATTCCTTAAACTGTCTCTAATACCAATACATCTGTCCTTAGAAAAGGGGACAACAACTGTTTACAATATTCCAGCTGCGATCTAACTAGTGCTTTGTATAGCTCTAGCAAGACCTACCTAATTTATACCCCATTTCCTATGAAATAAAGGCCAACATTTCATTTGTGTTCTTCATTACCTGCTGAACACGGTTACTAGATTTTTGTGATTTATGCAGTAAAATCCACATCTCACTCTGCTGCAGCTTTCTGCAGTCTTTCCCCATTTAGTTAATATTCAGCCCCAGCATTCTTCCTGCCAGTGTGCATTACCTCAGATTTTCCCACATTATTTTTTTTTTTGCCAAGTTCTTGCCCATACTCTTAAATTGTCTATTTCCCTCTGCAGACTCTTGGTGCTAATCTCACCACTTGCCTTCCTACCTGATTTTGTGCCATCTGCAAAGATGGCTATTCACTTTCCTCATAGAACACGGATAGAACATAGAACAGTACAGCACAGTACAAGCCCTTCGGCCCACGATGTTGTGCCGAACTTTTACCCTAAACCTAAGGTCTATCTAACCTCAACCCCCACCTTATAATATCATCCATATGCCTATCTAATAGCTGCTTAAATACCCCAATGAGGCCGACTCCACTACCCTCTCTGACAATGCATTTCACACGCCTACCACTGACGTCTCCATCTATCTCCACTCACTTTAAAACTATGCCCCCTCGTAACAGCTACCTCCATCCTAG
This sequence comes from Ginglymostoma cirratum, assembly GCA_024137785.1. Lineage (NCBI taxonomy): Eukaryota > Metazoa > Chordata > Chondrichthyes > Orectolobiformes > Ginglymostomatidae > Ginglymostoma > Ginglymostoma cirratum. Next base: position 889,377 of record JAHRHZ010000013.1, read on the forward strand.
GAAAAAGTCTTTGGCTGTCCACTCTATCGATACCTCTGATCATTTTGTACACCTCTATCAAGTCACCGCTCGTCCTTCGTCGTTCTAAAGAGAAAAGCTCTAGCTCTCTCAACCTTTCCTCATACGACCTTCCCTCCATTCCAGGCAACATCCTGGTAAATCTCCTCTGCACCTTTTCCAACGCTTCCACATCTTTCCTGTAATGAGGCGACCAGCACTGGACACAATACTCCAGATGCGGCCGAACCAGGCTTTTGTATAGCTGAAGCATAACTTCACAGCTCTTGAACTCGATCCCTCTATTAATGAAAGCTAACACACCATACGCCTTCTTAACAACTCTATCCACCTAGGTGGCAGCTCTCAGGGAGCCGTGGACATGAACCCCAAGATCCCTCTGCACCTCCACACTAACAAGAATCTTTCTGTTAACCCTGTATTCTGCTTTCAAGTTTGTCCTTCCAAAATGAATCATCTCACACTTTTCAGGGTTAAACTCCATCTGCCACTTCTCAGCCCAGCTCTGCATCCTATCAATGTCCTTTTGTAACCTAGAACAGCCCTCCGCACTATCTACAACTCGACCCACCTGCGTATTGTCCATGAACTTACTATCCCACCCTTCCACTCCTACATCCAAATCATTTACAAAAATCACAAATAGAAGCAGACCGAGAACAGATCCTTGTGGTACACCACTCGTAACTGAGCACCATGTTGAATATTTTCTGCTCACTACCACCCTTTGTCTTCTAAGGGTCAGCCAATTCTGAATCCAATCTGCCACATTTTCCCCTAACCCATGCCTCCTTACCTTCTGCATGAGCCTATGATGGGGAACCTTATCAAATGCCTTACTTAAATTCATGTATACCACATCCACTGCTCTACCTTCATCCACGTGTTTGGTCACCTCTTCAAAGAATTAAAGGTAATTAATATATGTTATAAATAACTGTGGCTCCAGCACTGATCATTTTGGCAGATCACTAGTTACAGGCTGCTATCCAGAAAAGGCTCCCCATATTCAAACTCTGTCTTCCATTAGTTAGCCAATCCTCTCTCCGTGATAATATATTACCTCCATCACTATGCGTTTTCATTATAGCAAGTAGTTTTAATGTGTGGTAACTTTATCAAACATCTGCTCAAAATTTAAATATATTATATCCAGTGATTCCCCTTTATCTTTCATGCTTGATATCACCTCAAAGAATTCTAGTAAATTTATCAGGCTTGATTTTTTCCTTCATGAAGCCGTGCTGACAATGTTTAATCAAGTTACGTATTTCTAAGTGCTGTTATCACATTCCGTATAATAAACTCTAACATTTTCGCAATAACAGACGTTGAGCTAATCTGTTTTACGTATCATTATCATTTTAAATTAAGGTATTACACTGGTAGTTTTCCAAACCTCTGAGACTTTTCCAGAATCCAAGAATTCTTGGGAGAAAACTACCTGAGGATGGAGTACTTTTCTAGGAAGACCACTTGCAACCCATGCAAATTTGAATGCTCACTGTATGGCAACAAGCCCACTTAAGGTTCAGTTGGCAATAGAGCAAGAACAGATACTGTTATAAAACAAAGAACTGTGGATGCTGGCGATCTGAAACTAACCGCTAGCGAAATCCAGCAATTTCTGTTTTTGTTTAAAAACATATACTTACTGGAAAGCAAATCAGTGCTGTTAGGGCAGGAGCTCAGAATGGTCAGTAATCAAACCTGAATTCAGGATTGCGGGGTCTACTTACTGGGAAGTGAAGTCAGCAATCCTGGGATAAGGACATTCAGGTCCCAACTAACCAGAAAACAAACTGGAGTGACATCTCCAATTTAAATAAGGAAAGCAGTGAGCTGATTGGCTGGTAAGGAGCTACCTTTTGAGACTAACCCTACATAGATTTCTTTTGAAAAAATAGCATAAAATTAATCTGGCGATTAACTGAAAAGCACCACTGATAAGCAACCTTCAGATAATAAGAAAAGGAACCCAAAGGTAAAAGGAATATCTTCTAGATTAAGGAGTTAGAAAAGTTAGCTAGTAAGACTAAGTCAGTTTCATGGCAGGTGAGGGCAGTTGTAAATCATGGCAGGTGAGGGCAATTGTGTGGTGTGTGTGAGATCTGTCAACTGAGGGAAGTCATGGATCCCACCAGTTTCCAAGACGACCACATGTGTAGAAAGTTGTCGCAACTGCAGAAATGTGAGCTCTGTGTTTCAGAGCTTAGCGGCAACTGGATACAGCGTGGCACATCTGTGAGGCTGAGAATTAAACAAATAGCATGTTTAGAGAGCTGGCCACACTGCAGATCAAGGGACTGGAAGAAATAAGGGAAAGGGTGACCATCAGGCAGTCTAAAAGGAACAAGCAAATAGTGCAGCGTTCCCTGAGATCCCACTCAACAATCAGTTTTCCATTTTGAAATCTGATCGGGGTTTGAATCCTCAAGAGTACAGAATTAACTAAGTTTTGGGCATCACAAGTGGACTAGCTATATAAGAGGGTAGGATGACAGGAGGATTGGTAGTAATAGGGGATTCATCAGTTAGGGGAACAGACAGGTGTTTCTGCAGCTTGAGACGGGACTTCAGGAGGTCTCCCTGATGCCAGGACAGGGATGTCACTGAGCAGCTTCAAGTCATCCTGAAGGGAAAGGGTGATAAGACAGAGGTTATAATACACTGGTACCATGATATAGGTAGAATGAGGGATAAATTCTCACTTCAAATGTTCAGGGAGCTTGGCAGTAAAATCAAAACCCAGGAATCCAAAGGTTGCAATCTCTGGATTACTTATAGTGCCTTGTGCTAGCAAGTATAGAATTTGGAGAATAAGGCACATGAATGGTGCAGGAGGGAGGGTTTTAGATTCCTGGATCACTGGGACTATATTTGGAGAAGGTGAAACTTCTACAAGCTGGATGGTCTGCACCAAAACCAGAACGGGATCAACATTTTTGTGGGAGGGTTTGCTAGTTTTGTTGGGGGGAGTTTAAACTAGTTCAGCAGGGACAGAGGACACAGTGCATTAATCTAATAGTGACACAACATACTTCTGAAAAGGGACCTAGACAGAGGGAGTTCAAACATGATGAGTCTTAGGAGAGTAAGGCGAGGCTGGATGGTCTCCTTTAATGCTTGGAGTATGATAGGTAAGACAGATGAGTCAAGGGTATGGACTGACATGTAGAATTTCAAGGTTGCCATTACAGAGACATAGTTGAGGGAGGGACAGGACTAACAAATCAATATTCTGGTGTACAGGATGTTCAGGCAGAATAGGGAATGGTGTAGAAGAAGAGGTGGCGTTGCATTATTAATTAAAGAGTCAGCTATTGCAATAAGAAGAGACGATACCTTGGAAGGGTTGTCAAATGAGGCTTTGTGTAGGAATAAAAAGGGAGGAAACACTGTTGGAGTGTATTGTAGACCCTCAAACAGCCAGCACGCAATTTAGAATTTGATATGCTGATAATTCACTGAGGTATGTAACTTTGTCAACATTATTTGGCTAGTTATACTATAAAGGGTTTAGACGGGCCAGATTTCTTGGAATACAATATAGCTTTTTATATCAAAATATAGTCCTTCAAGGGGCAGTGCAGTGCGGTACCTAATTCTGGGGAACAAAGCCAAGAAAGCACTGAAGGTAACAATGGGACAGCATTTTAGTTATTATGACCAAAACACCATAGGTTTTGAGTTTAGGGACAAGGAAAAGGTGGCCTGCAACAAAAGGTTTTGTATTGGACAAGGCAGACTTTATTACAACAAGGCAGGATCTGGCCAAAATAGACTGCTAACACTTCCTTGAGGGTAAATCCACATCAGAACAGCAAGTTCGAATTCAAAAAGGAATTGGGAGTACAGGCACAAAGTGTTGCTATTAAGGTGAAACGTAGGAGTGACAAACCCAGAGAAGCATGGATGTCTAGGAATATTCAGAACTGGAAAAAAGGAATAGAAGGGTATACAAAATAAAAAGAAGGAAATTAATGGAGGCCCTATTGGAGTATAAAATGTGCAGGGGGAAAATCTTAGGAATTAGGAGGGCAAAGAGAGAGCATGAGAAATCATTGATGAGCAAGATTAGGGAGAATCGCAAGATATTCAACAAGTATATCAAGGGGAAGATAAGAACTGGGAAAAGAGTAGGTTCCAAGGAGAAATCTATGTGTGCAGCCACAGGACACTGGGAGAGTACTTCACATTTGACTTCACATGGGAGAAGGAGGATGTAGGCAAAGAACTCAGGAAGATTGACTCTTGAGATTCTTGAGCATATTGATACAGGGAGTAAGTAGGTATTGATGTTTTTGTGTAAAAGTGGAAACATCCACAGGTCTGGATGAGTTGTGTCCCAAGCTGCTGTGGAGGACAGGGAGGACATTACTGGGTCTTGACCAAAATTTTATTTCCTCTCTGGACACAGGGGAGGTGCCAGAGGCATGAAGGCCAGGTAATATGGTTCCATTTTTCAAGAAGGGTGGCAAGAGATATACCAGGGAATTACAGACCAGTGGTAGGCAGACTATGTAAGAAACTTCTTAAAGAGAGAATTAATCTCCATAAGGAGATGCAAAGTTTGGTCAGGGATAGTCTGCATGCATTGCAGAGTTGGGTACAGTATTTGTGGAATGGGAGGCAGGACAGTGTTTGTAAAATTCTGGTCTTTATAAAATGCTAGGGGGAAAAGCATTGCATGATCCCTTTAAAAGATTGTGCTTTTTCTATGCTTGGAGATGTCTGTGAGCAGCTTGAAAGTTTGCAAGTACAGACAGCACCTGAAACGAAACACTTGTACTAAAAGGCAGTTCCATTAGCAGGCCAAGCAGCATTTTTACCAAGATAACAGGTTTTTGAATTTAGCCAATCGATCTGAACCAGGCACTTACATACTAAACCCTACCAAATTTGAATACGTTGTTTTTGACAACCTAGGACCAACCCAACTTTAAGAATTGATATGTCATCAGGGATATAAAAGGGGGCAGTTGGAAAATCAGCAGAGCTAACTATCATCTGCTAGAGATAACAGCTCTCAGCTCTTAGAGAAAACGTCATCTATTCACAATGGTAACGCAGCACTCCTAGCTAAGATTCAATGACAGAAGCATTGACAGAGAAAGCATTCCTGACAGAAGAATCAACGGAGAAGACAAAGAACATTCCAGAAGACGTAACCCAGCTGTGATTTGACAGGCTAAATTTTATTGTTTTGTTATATAAGTAGGATTTGTATTTGTTGGGAAAGCATACCATTAGAATCTTGCATTTTTTGGGATTAGTTAGTAGTTAGAAGGGATTTGTTCAGTTTGTTAATAGTTTAGTAATTTTGTTCACTGTTAGAGTTAGATAAATAAATTGTTACTTGTTGATTATAAAGTGAGTCAGGGAATTTTTTGATTTAATCTCGAGAAGTTCCTGAAAGACAGGTTACACATTTTTTTTACACTCCTTTTAACAGATTATAGGGTGAGGTGTTCCTCTTTGGGTGTTTTGGTTTTGGTTCTCAAAGGGGTGTCAACCTCCACTTTATAACAGATTGGGAGTTCAGGTCCAGGATCTGGCCAGCTTGGGTCCAGAATTTGGACAGGTTGGGACAGATGAGATCAGGTCTGGGATTTGGCCAGATTTGGACAGATCTGGAGGGATCTGGAAGAATTTGAACAGATTTAGGGTACAAAACGTCCCAGCAGATTTAAATGGACTTGGGGACTAGTGTCCTAGATCTTCAAACAAAACTTAGGTGAGAAGTAGAAAATCTGTTTAATTTTCGTTGCTTGTTGTTGATTAAATCAAAAGTGAGGTATTGGCTCTTTCAGTCACTAAGAGTTTTCTAAGGGCTGTGGAAAGTGGCATAGAACATAGAACATAGAACATTACAGCGCAGCACAGGCCCTTCGGCCCTTGATGTTGCGCTGTCCTGTGAAACCAATCTGAAGCCCGTCTAACCTACACTATTCCATTATCATCCATATATTTATCCAACGACCATTTAAATGCCCTTAAAGTTGGCGAGTCTACTACTGCTGCAGGCAAGGCATTCCATGCCCTTACTACTCCCTGAGTAAAGAATCTACCTCTGACATCTGTCCTATATCTATCACCCCTCAATTTAAAGCTATGTCCCCTCATGCTAGCCGTCACCATCCAAGGAAAAAGGCTCTCACTGTCCACCCTATTTAATCCTCTGATCATCTTGTATGTCTCTATTAAGTCACCTCTTAACCTTCTTCTCTCTAACGAAAACAGCCTCAAGTCCCTCAGCCTTTCCTCATAAGACCTTCCCTCCATGCCAGGCAACATCCTGGTAAATCTCCTCTGCACCCTTTCCAATGCTTCCACATCCTTCCTATAATGCGGCGACCAGAACTGTACGCAATACTCCAAGTGTGGCCGCACCAGAGTTTTGTACAGCTGCAACATGACCTCACGGTTCCGAAACTCAATCCCTCTACCAATAAAACCTAACACACTGTACGCCTTCTTAGCAACCCTATCAACCTGGGTGGCAACTTTCAGGGATCTATGCACACGGACACCGAGATCTCTCTGCTCGTCCACACTACCAAGAATCTTACCGTTAGCCCAGTACTCTGTATTCCTGTTACTCCTTCCAAAGTGAATCACCTCACGCTTTTCCGCATTAAACTCCATTTGCCACCTCTCAGCCCAGCTCTGCAGCTTATCTATGTCCCTCTGTAACCTGCAACATTCGTCCGCACTATCCACAACTCCACCGACTTTAGTGTCATCTGCAAATTTACTAACCCATCCTTCTATGCCCTCATCTAGGTCATTTATAAAAATGACAAACAGCAGTGGCCCCAACACAGATCCTTGCGGTACACCACTAGTAACTGAACTCCAGGATGAACATTTCCCATCAACCACCACCCTCTGTCTTCTTACAGCTAGCCAATTTCTGATCCAAACCGCTAAATCACCCTCAATCCCATGCCTCCGAATTTTCTGCAATAGCCTACCGTGGGGAACCTTATCAAACACTTTACTGAAATCCATATACACCACATCAACCGCTTTACCCTCATCCATCTGTTTAGTCACCTTCTCAAAGAACTCAATAATGTTTGTGAGGCACGACCTACCCTTCACAAAACCATGTTAACTATCCCTAACTAAATTATTCCTTTCTAGATGATCATAAATCTTATCTCTTATAATCCTTTCCAACACTTTACCCACAACCGAAGTAAGGCTCACTGGTCTATAATTACCAGGGTTGTCTCTACTCCCCTTCTTGAACAAGGGGACAACATTTGCTATCCTCCAGTCTTCTGGCACTATTCCTGTAGACAATGACAACATAAAGATCAAAGCCAAAGGCTCTGCAATCTCCTCCCTAGCTTCCCAGAGAATCCTAGGATAGATCCCATCCAGCACAGGGGACTTATCTATTCTCACACTGTCCAGAATTGCTAACACCTCCTCCTTATGAATCTCAGTCCTGTCTAGTCTAATAGCCTGTATCTCAGTATTCTCCTCGACAACATTGTCTTTTTCCTTTGTGAATACTGACGAAAAATATTCATTTAGCGCCTCTCCTATCTCTTCGGACTCCACGCACAACTACCCACTACTGTCCTTGACTGGCCCTAATCTTACTCTAGTCATTCTTTTATTCCTGACATACCTATAGAAAGCTTTAGGGTTTTCCTTGATCCTACCTGCCAAAGACTTCTTATGTCCCTTCCTGGCTCTTCTTAGCTCTTTCTTTCGGTCCTTCCTGGCTAACTTGTAACTCTCAAGTGCCCTAACTGAGCCTTCACGCCTCATCTTTACATAAGTCTCCTTCTTCCTCTTGACAACAGATTCAACTTCTTTAGTAAACCACGGTTCCCTCACTCGACCACTTCCTCCCTGCCTGACAGGTACATACTTATCAAGGACACGCAGTAGCTGTTCCTTGAAGAAGCTCCACATTTCAATTGTGCCCAGCCCCTGCAGTTTCCTTCCCCATCCTATGCATCCTAAGTCTTGCCTGATCGCCTCATAATTGCCTTTCCCCAGCTATAACTCTTGCCCTGCGGTATATACCTACCCTTTCCAACTTCAGGGGGTTTTACAAAAGGTGAGCAAAGAAAAGTTGCTGGAATTGGCAGACAAGCTGGATTGGGGTTTCCTCTGTCTGTAAGAAAAGAAGAAGTAATTACATCAATAGCTCGATGTTTAAATTTGCTGGAAAGGCCACCAGAATCTTTGGATATAGTTAGAATTCATTGCAGGTGAAGCAGCTTGAAAAGTAATAGGAACTGCAACTGTCTGAATTATGGGTACAAGCAGAGGAAAGACAAAAAGAAAAAGAGAGAGAAGAAAGGGAAAAAGAGAGTTTGAACTGCAAACATTACAAATTAAACAGGACAGTCGACTTAAAATGATGGAAATGAAGGTAGAAGATAGGCTTAGTGAGGAGGAGGGTGATGACGAGCAAACTCATCATAGCCAAAGACCTGATAAGGATGTATACAATATGTCAAAACATTACCAAAATTTGATGAAAATGATGTAGAAGCCCTTTTCATTTCCTTTGAGAAATTGGCTGAACAGATGAACTGGCCAGAGACTGAATGGGAAATGTTAATTCAGACCAAGTTAGTAGGCAGGGCTAGTGAGGTGTTTGCAGTGCTGTCAGAGGAGCTGTCAGGAGAATATGAAGAGGTAAAACAGGTTATTTTGAGAGTCTACAAATTTGTACCAGAAGCATATGGACAACGGTTCAGAAATATAACAAAAGAACAAGGTCACACTTATATCAAGCTTGAAAGAATTAAACAAACTAAATTTGATAGATGGATGAGAGATAGCAAAGACATATGAGGATCTTAGAAATGTTATTCTGCTGGGGGAGTTTAAAACTCACTTCCAGAAGTGATTAGAACTCATGTTGAGGAACAGAAAGTTAAAACAACGAAAAGAGCTACTGAAATGACAAATAGAAATTGGGAAAGAAGGAGATCCTTCAATGAAAAACAATAAGTAGATCACACTGGAAACAGTTTACCACATGTGAAAAAAGAAATCCAATAGGAAGGAAAAGAGGTGAAAGACCTCCAGGTGTTTTCATTGCAATAAGGTGGGGCACACAAAGTCACAGTGCTGGTGGATTAAGAGAGGCACTGGGAAGAAAGGATGTGGTAAAATAAGCTAAAACAATGGGATTAGTTGAGGTTGTGAAGGAAATCCCATGAGGAGCTACAGGAGAGTGCATCGCCTAATCAAGGGCGGGTTAGTAAGATCTTTTCAATCTTTTCAAACTTCACCTGTGTGGGTAAGGTTTACTCGGGAAGGACGGGGAAGTAGGTAAAGAAGTTAAAATATTGAGAGATATGGGAACTGGTCAGTGTCTAAGAGTAAGAGATGAAAATATTTGTGCTCTTTCTGAAGTATTGCTCGAGAGAGTGATAATCTGTGTAATAAATAGAGAGAGAATTAGTGTTCCCTTTTGTAAGATAAGTCTAGAAAGTCCAATCAAGACTGGGCAAGTGATAGTAGGAGTGATTGAAAAATTGGCTATTCCAGGAATACAGTTTGTTCTTGGAAATGATGCAGCTGGACCACAGGTGGGAGTGATGCCCATTGTAGTGGCAAAGCCAAACGAAAAGCAGGGAAATGAGGAGTTAAAAGGAAAATACCCTGGAATTTTTCCAGACTATGTGGTGACATGATCGCACAGCCATAAGGTAAAAGAAGAAGGGAAATCAAAAGAGAAAGATGAAGGAGTTGAGGTCCAGTTAGCTGACACTCTACTTGATGAAATGGTAAAGGAAAAACCTAAGCAGGTAGAGGATCAGGCAGAGGTGTTTAGTTCTGAAAGATTAATGGATTTACAATGAAAAGATGAGACAATAAAGGATTTATATCATAAAGCCTACTCAGAAAAGCAATCAGAATGTATTCCAGAATGCTATTACCTTAAGGATAAAATCTTAAGGCGGAAATTGAGACCTTGACAGGTTAGTGCAGAAGAGAAATGGGCAGACTTTCACCAAATTGGGTTGCTGGTAGAATAGAGACAGGAAGTATTGCAGATAGCACACAAATTACCTACAAGAGGTCATCTAGGAGTGAGGAAAACTCAGGCTAAGATACAGAAGCATTTCTATTGGCCTGGATTACATAAAGATGTGGTTGAATTTTGCCGTACCTGTCACATGTGTCAGATGGTAGGAAAACCACAGGCAATAATAAAACCAGAAGCTTTGATGCCAATTCCAGCATATGGAATGTTGTTCCGATAAAACAACACCCCTACAAACTTAATCCTCTCAAAACAATGCAAGTTCAGAAGGAAGTAGAAGTGATGCTCCAAGAAGACATCACAGAGCCGAGTCTAAGCAAGGGGAGTTTGCTGATCACGTTGGTTCCCAAACCTGATGGTACTCAACGACTCTGCGTAGATAATTGGAAGGTCAAAGTCATGACCAAATCTGACTCATTCCCAAATCCGAGGCTACAGGACGGTTTGAAAAAGTTGGACAAGTCTCTTACATTACAAAGTTGGACATACTTTGTGGTTACTGGCAAGTACCTTTGTCAGAGAGAGCAAAAGAAATTTCTGCCTTTGTAATCCCAAATGGGATATATCAATTTAAAGTAATGCCCTTTGGAAAGAAAAACGTACCAGCCACCTTTCAAAGACTCATGAATAGTGTTGTTGCAGGTTTGACTAATATTTGTCTAATACTTTGTCTACATAGATGACTTAGTGATTTTTAGCCATTCATGGAAAGATCACATGGAGCATTTGGCAGAGCGCTTTGAGAGTCTACAGAAGGCAAAGTTGGTCATAAACTTGGCAAAACCAGAATTCGCAAAGACGGAAGTGACATTTTAGGGCACAACATCGGAAATGAATGGATGACACTGAGAAACGTGAAGATGAAGGCCATCAAGGAATTTCCAAGACTACCCTTGAAGAAGGAAGTGCTACAATTTTAGGATTGAGCAAATTCTACAGGAAATTTGTACCAAACCTTAGTAGTCTGGTGGCACCATTGGTAGATTTGTGAAAAAAGAAAATGAAATTTTGGTCGACAGAAGAATGCCTGGAGGTTTTTGAGAATTTAAAAGCAGTGTTGACCACCGCACCTGTTTTAGTCATGCCAAATTTCTTGAAACCCTTCAAAATCACTACTGACGCAAGCGATGTAGGTATTGGAGCTATGTTGTTACAGGAGGACGATTGGGGAATTGAAAGGCCAATTGGTTATTTCTCAAAAAAACTCAGTGTCCACCAGAAAAGATATTCAACCATTGGAAAAGAGTTAATGCGTTTGGTGCTGGCCTTACAACATTTCAATGTTTATGTTGCAAACAATGCATCAGAGATGGTGTGTATACCAATCACAATCCTTTGACATTTCTGGAATGATTTAAGGATTAGAACACCAGATTATTTTATTGGAGTCTCATGTTCCAAGCATTTAATTTACAGATTGTACATGTTGTGGGTCGTGAAAATGTTATTGCAGACGCTTTATCGTGGGTTTAAAAGAAAAATGCTTATATAAGATAGAAAATGTAGTGTTAAATGTTATATATAAATGGAATTAGTATAACATGTGTAACTCAAAATTAATGAGCTATGGGTCTAGCAACATAATGGAGTGAAGGTTTTAGAAAAAAAATGAAGCCATCCTTTCATAATGATGGTTCATTTCTTTGTTAAGGGGGAAAGTGTTGTGAAGTTGGATAAAGTATTTGTGGATTGGGAAGCAGGATGTTAGAATTTGGTGTCTGTAAAATGCTAGGAGGAACAGCATTGTGTGGTCCCTTTAAAAGATTGTGCTTTTTCTATGCTTGGAGATGTCTGTGATCAGCTTGAAAGTTTGCAAGTACAGAGAGCACCTGAATCGAAACAGTTGTACCAGAAGGCCATCCCATTAGCAGGCCAAACAGCATTTTTACCAAGATAATTGGTATTTGAATTTAGCCAATCAATTTGAACTAGGCACCTAGATATCAAAAACCTATCAAATTTGAATCTGATGGTTTTGACAACCTAGGACCAAACCGATTGTAAGAACTGATATGTCATCAGGGGTATAAAAGAAGGGGGCAGTTGGAAAGCCAGCAAAGCGAACTGCCATCTGCTAGAGATAAGAGTTCTCAGCTCTTACAGAAAACACCACCTATTCACAATGGCACCACGGCACTCCTAGCTAAGATTCATGACAAAAGAATTGACAGAGAAAGCATTCTGACAGGAGAATTAATGGAGAAGACAGGGTACATTCCTGAAGACGTCACCTGGCTGTAATTTCAAGAGACTAAATTATATTGTTTTGCTGTATAAGTGGGACTTGTATTTGTTGGAACAGCATACTGTTAGAATCTTTCATTATTTGGTTAGTAGTTAGAAGGGTTTGTTAATAAATTAGTTAATTTGTTCTCTGTTAGCGTTGAATAAATAAATTGTTACTTGTTGATTGTAAAGTGAGTGTCAGGGCATTTTTGATTTAGTAACTAGGAGTTGTTGAAAAACACACTTTTTCACACTCTTTTTGACAGATTTTAGGGCGATAAGCTCCTCTTTGGGTGTTTGGGTTTTGGTTCTCAGAGCAGGATCAACCTCTGCTTTATAACACCCGGCATTATAAGGGGGAAGCGATGCCTAACAAATTTGATTGAACTTTTCGAAGTACTGACCAATTATAAGGGTAGTGCAGTTGATGTGGTTTTATATGCATTTCGGAAAGGCCTTTGACAAGGTTCGGGGTAGTTTAGCAAGTTAGATCCAAAACTAGCTTAGTGGTAGGAGACAGAATATGGTGGTAGATGGCTGTTTGTGTGACAGCAGCTTAGTGTACAGTGGCATACCCAGAGGATCAGTGCTGGGTCCCTTATTGTTTACGATATAAATAAACAATGTAAATGACAACGTGGGGTTATAACAAGTAAGTGTGTGGATGACGCAAAGAGTGACCGGGTGGTTGACAGTAAGGAAGAAAGCCTTAGGTTACTGGAGGATATAAACAGATTGGTCAGATGGGCAGATCTGTGTCAGATAGACTTTCACTATAGTAAATGTGAGCTGATGCACTTTGGATAAAGGAACAAGACTAGGGAGTACTATGAGGCACTAGGAAGCTCAGAGGAACAAAGGATTCTTGTGTACTTGTGCACAGATCCCTGAAGGTGGAAGGGCAGGTTAATAGGACAGTTAAGAACACAGACAGTATGCTTGCCTTTATCAGTCGAGGCATAGATTATAAGAACAGGGGAGTTATGTCAGAGCTGTATAGAACTTTAGTTAGGCCACAGCTGGAGTACTGTGTGCAGTTTTGGTCACCACACTATAGGAAGGATATAACTGGATTGGAGTGGGTGCAGAGGAGATTCACCAGAATGTTGTCTGGGTTGGAGTATTTAAGCTTGGGTTGTTTATCTTTGGAGCAGAGAAGGTTTGTGGAGGCTCTGTTGGAACCTGGTAGAGGTGTATTAGATTATAACGGGCATGGTCATTTAAAGGGTCAGTAACAAGGGGCACACTTTTAAGGTAAAAGGCAGGAGGTTTAGAGGGGATTTGAGGAAACATAATTTCATCCAGAGAGTGGTGGGGGTCTGGAATGTACTGCCTGGGAGGGTCATTGAGGCAGGTAACCTCACAACCTTTAAAAAGTACTTGGATGAGCACTTGAAATGTCATAACATTCAAGGCTATGGCACACTACTGGAAAGTGGGACTGGTGTAAGTTTACCATAGTTTTACAGACTGAATAGCCTGAAAGGCCTCTTCTGCACCGCAGAAGTAAAAACATGGCCATTCTCATCATCTAACAATTCAGGCAGAGGTGGCGTCCCCAATCACCTCACTCCAAATTAAATGCCCTCAAACTGACCATGAGTGAGAAGATAAAGTACCACTTACAAGTCTGTTGAATTATGAAAGGATTCAAGGAGGGAAAAGCTGAAATTAAATTGTTCTCAACTGCATCTTTTGAATTGAATTCATGAAATCAAATAGAGCTATGTCAGTTGCAACATTAATAAAAGCTTCAACATTGGAGATCCTGAAAACTACTGAAATTATGGTATTGGAGTCAATACAGTGTGGAACTGGAGGAACACAGCGGCAGCAGCATCAGAGAAGCAGGAAAGTCAACATGTCGGGTTTACACACTACATCAGGACTAATGTTGTGGTGTTATTTGGTATCAACTGTAAAATCGTAGAATCCCTACAGTGCAAAGAGGCCATTTGGCTCATCGAGTCTGCATCAACCGTCCAAAGAACAACTCATCCTGACCCGCCCCCCTACTCTATCCCCATAACCCAGCGCTTATCATGGTAAATCCACCTAACCTGCACATCACTGGACTGTGGGAGGAAACCGGAGCACTCAACGGAAAACCACGCAGATATGGGGAGAATGTGCAAATTTCACACAGTCACTCAAGGCTGAAATTGAACCAGGTCCCTAGTACTGTGAGTCAGCAGTGCTAAGCACTGTGCCACCATGCTGTAGAGGCAATTGAAACTAAAAATGAGTAACATAGAAACCGTAGTCGAACTATCAAATGTGAAAAGAACTAATGTTAAAGCACAAAGAAAATTCAAGACGTTGTTTGCCTCATTCTGCAGTTTATAGCATTTTAAAATTTTGTTTCAGCATGATTTATTTTATTTCCTGTTCATTCTAAGATGATTATAGGTAAATATTCCACCCTTTCAGTTCTCTGAGTTGTGATGTCCTCCGAATAATTAATAGCTTAACTATAGTGACATACTTACAAATTGTGTGATGAGCTACGGCTGCTTGAATATCATGCAAACTTGGATCAGGTAGAAGACCCAGATATTATCTGTCTAACAGAGGAACCAAAAACCTTTAACCTGACTGATGTAAGCAGACTCCAGTGAAGAATTTTTGGCATGCAGACTTCAGGGATATGACAGCAGAGTTTTGCAACGTAGACTAGGAAGCAATACTCAAGAAAACATCTGTTAAGAATAAACAGACATCATTCAAAAACATTAAGACAGACATGTAATGTAAGCATATAATTAGTGCAGCACAAACAAAGTAAATTTTTAGGAAAAAATCAATGGATCAAGAAGAAAACTAAAAGGGAGATTAAAGGAAACATATGCAATGTGTATATGGCAAAAAAAGGTGTGACTACTGGGTCTCAAGGAGATATATGAGAGGTCAAATGAGTGGGCAACAAGAGGTCAGACTGAAGTTATTCAATTTGCTTGGAAGAATAGGAAAGAATATTAGATTTTTTCTGAAAAAAGACGTTTTGTTAAAGTTAAATAAGAACTGAAAAAACTGAGGATGCTGTAAATCAGAAACAATAATAGAGATTGTTGGAAATGCTTAGCAGGTCTGGCAGCATCTCTGAAGAGAAATCAGAGTTAACGTTTCGGGTCCGAAGACCCTTCATCAGAACTGATGGTAGCGAGGAAAATGCCGGTTTATATGCAGAAGATAGGGTGGAAGGAGGGTGTAACGAGTAAATGATAAGTTATGATTGAGCCCAAAGAGCGAGAAGAACAGTTGGACAAACAAAGGAGTCGATAACAATCTGGCTGGGAGGGTGAAATGCTGTTAATGGAGACTGTTAGTGGCTAACATTAGGTAGTGTGTAATGGCAAACTATGTGACCAAAAGGCCTGGTATGTGGGGGTTGGGGGCTAGGGCATGGCCTGAACTCTCCCACATCCTGAGAGCTGATGAAGAGTTGAAACATTAGCTTGCTCTGTTTCCAGGCATGCTGCCTGACCCACTGTGATCTCCAGCATTTTTAGGTTTTCTGTCCTTTCGTAAGCTTCTGAGTAAATTGGACCGATTTTCTTCAGCGTTTAGAAGAATGAGAGATGATCTCATTGACATTTACAAGATTCAGAAGAGGTTTAATAAAGTCAACATGGACGTAGATTTGGAGAGAGAGATAAAAGGTACTGCAGATGCTGGAGAATCCGAGATAACAAGGTGTGGAGCTGGATGAACACAGCAGGCCAAGCAGCATCATAGGAGCAGGAAAGCTTGACGTTTCGGGCCTAGACCCTTCATCAGACATAGATTTCACTGGCTAGGGAATCTAGCACATGACAGTATAGTCCTAAGATCTGTAGGAATCGTTCAGGACTCAGACAAGGCAAATGTTTTTCACTCAAGGAGTTGTGAATCTTTGGAATTCTCTACCCAAGAGGTTGTAAATGTTTCTGCATTAGCTGTTTTTAAGATTGGAATACATATATCTTCTGCCTCTCAGGAAATCTAAGGGAAAAGAGGGACAAGTGGAGCTGAAGCCCAAGATTAGCTACAATCATATTGAATGACAGAGCAGAATTAATGGGCAGTATGGTTTACTCTGTTCTTGTATTCTGGATATTAGGCAGCTGAAGGCACAGCACCAAAAGTGGCTCAATTCGTACCAGGATACTCAAGGTGGCAGAATCAGTGATGTGCATTTATCTTGTTGGGCTGTAAGACTGAAGGAGATTACAGAGATCACAAGACAGGGATGAGGCCATAAAAAGGACCTGAAATCAAGGCTGGGAGCCAATGTAGATCTTTGAGCACAGGGTGAATTGGACTTAGTGTGAATAAGGATGAGGGCAGTGAAGCTTTTGTTGACCTCAAATTTATGGAGGGCAAAATATGGGAGCCCAGCCAGGAAGTATTGAAATAGTTAAGCTTTACACGCAGTGGAATTGAAGAGAGGAGAAAAGATGTCCACTACTGGGGGACAAATAGGAAGCCAACTGGGTATGTGGGCATGTAAAACGGTGGAGGTCAAGTCTGGAGTGTTAGTCCAAGATCGTGATCGCAAAATACACAGAAGCTTATTGAACTGACACAAATTATCAAGGCAATGCATTCATTCCAAATGGCATAACTGATTTTTGTACCACTAGCCTTATCCACATACTCATTAATTTGCTACAGCCCTTCTGCACATCTCCAAAAGCCTCTACTAATCAAGTACTCAGTCCTTCAATTCAGTCGCTTCACCTCACCATCATATATCTGACATGGTTGAATGTATTGCATCAAAATTCCCAATTGCATATACAGATAGGTATTGAACCATCACAGCAAAATCACCACAACATATCATGGGCAAAATCAATAACACACTTCTCTCTTTCTTACAGAAGGTGGCATATAATAGCAGAATGCAGGAAGGAATTGAGAAGGTTAATTAGGTTTGCATTTTATAACCTTGCGAGGAAAACAGAACAGCTTAACAAAATGGGGCATTGCAGAGATCATGGCCACTAGTGCCACTGCAGGAAAAAGTGATTACAGCATCTGTATACCAAATTGTCCCTTCACTTTTTATTCCAAATCCTCCCTTGCTTACAATGTCTTCTGACAATGTTTAGAAGACGCGGTGTATGCATGTTTTTGGTCTCTTGTCTCCCCTCACTACAACACTTGTACCTGATGTAGTGATGGCAAAAGCAACAAGTAACATCCCAGAAATAGCAGCAAATTAGGAAGTGGAAGGGAGAGAGGAATTTAAGAAAATTATAATCACCAGGAAAGTGGCACTAATGATTGGAACTGTGAGTTGTCAAGTCGCCGTGTTCTGACAGACTTCATTCTGGTATCTTTAAAGAAATAGCTAGTGAAGGTTAATGCAATAATTTCAACATTCCAAAATTCCCTAGATTTGGGGAAACAGCCAATTGATTGGAACTAATGAATGCAACTGCTTTATTCAAAATGGGAGTGAACTAAAAAGCAGGAAGCTACAAGACAGTTATCTTAACAGCTGTTGTAGGAATTCATAAGCTCCCCACCTCATAACTTTGTAAATTTGCATGGCTATTTAGTTGGTTATTGGTTATTTATTGACAGGGATAATTTCCAGTTGCAATGAAGGGAGATATTTTGGTGCACCTAAAATGTGTGGCTACAATCCACATACATCACCAGATGGGAATTATTGTAAGGTACCACGACTGTAAGGTAGCTCGCAGTGTGTAATTATCAAAGTAAGACATATTTTCAAGAGCTCATCAAGACTGTATATGCGCAATTTAAATGATAAATCTCCTTCTGGAATGTAAAGAACTGATCCCGACCGAGTGTTGTAGACTGGCGCACTCCAAGGTCCAGGACTACGTGCTGAGGGACGCACTAAAGCTTGGGGCGGCCACCGCCAAGGCGCGATGGGGAAAGACCACTGTGTAAGACCCCTTGGCCGGAATATAACGGGGGCCCTTTCAATAACTGGGTCCAGCTGGGGCCTCCTCCAACTGGTCAGGGGGCCAACCGGGAGGTTTTTTCTTTTGTTTTTGCTTTTGTTGTTTTTTCCCTTTAGTTGGCGTACGTACCCCCGGGTAATCCAGACCGGATAGTTTGACCGGGTAGGTCTGTAAATTTGTTTATTTTTATATTTCACGAATAAAGTATATTTTTTCAAAAAAAAAATCTCCTTCTGGAATGTGGCCCTTTCAAATAACTGGGTCCAGCTGGGGCCTCCTCCAACTGGTCAGGGGGCCAACCGAGAGTTTTTTTTTCTTTTGTTTTTTTGTTGTTTCTTTTCCTTTTAGTTGGCGTACGTACCCCTTGGGTAATCCGGAGCGGATACTATGACCGGGTAGGACTGTAAATTTGTTTATTTTTTATATTTTCATGAATAAAGTATATTTTTTCAAAAAAAAAAAAATCTCCTTCTGGAATGTGGCCCTTTCAAATAATTGGGTCCAGCTGGGGCCTCCTCCAACTGGTCAGGGGGCCAACCGGGAGTTTTTTTCTTTTGTTTTTGTGGGTTTTTTTTCCTTCAGTTGGCGTACGTACCTCCTGGTTAATCCGGAGCGGATAGCATGACCGGGTAGGTCTGTAAATTTGTTTATTTTTTATATTTTCATGAATAAAGTATATTTTTTCAAAAAAAGAAAAAAAAATCTCCTTCTGGAATGTGCCCTTGCAAAGGAATCTGAACGAAGATACAATGTTTTTTGTCAAGGTTCGTCCTGAACAGCCCTGTGATGCAGGACTCTGTGCTCTACGTTCTGCTTCCCCGGGTCGCCCACTGTGACAAGCATTGACTGTGCCTGGAGGACCATCAACTTGGTGAAAGATGCCCTTTGGTCTGCCCAATACTTGTTGGTTTTCCGGGACAAGGAGTTGACCCTGACTGAGTGTTGCAGACTGGCACATTCCAACGACCAGGATTACGTGCTGAGTGACACACTAAAGGTTAAGGCAGCTGCCGCCAAGGTGCAGTGGGGAAACTCCATGGTCTGAGGTCTCTCTGCTGAAGGTATATGGGGGTCCGTTCACTTATTGGACCCTCGTAGTGTGTCAAATGTATGTAAATATTAGTATTGTATGTGTAAGAGAGGTCTTTGGTTTTGTATACAGTCTTTGTGTTTACTTGATATGCAACTGTGCAGAACCAAATTGCTTTTGTGTCAATTTCCATTTCAAATTTTTTTATGAATAAAGTATATTTTTGAAATTAAAGAAAGTACGTATAAAGAAACCTACATTTGAATTAACCGACACCATTTCAGTGACTTGGAGGCAGTAAATGCAGATGCTGGAAGCTAGAGTCAATAAACATGGAGCTGGAAAAGCAGAGCAGGTCAGATAGCATCCAAGGAGCAGAGAAATCAATGTTTCAGGCCGAAACCCTTCATTAGGACAGGGGAGGAGGAGGGGAGCCCAGAAATAAATAGAGGAAGGGGGGTGCTGTAGGGGAGGGCGGTGGGATGGAGACAGTTGAATGCAGGTTACTGTGGTTGGTCAGTGGGAGAGGTAGAGCAGATAGGTGAGTGGGAAGACAGACAGGTTGGCGGTGGAGAGATTTTGAAGCTGGTGATGCAGATAAGCTTCATTGTGGTAGGTCAGTGGGCAGGATGGAGCAGATAGGTGAGTCAGAAGATGGACAGGCTGAGGGTGGAGAGATTTTGAAGCTGGTGATGCAGATAAGCTTTATTGAGGTAGGTCAGTGGGCAGGATGGAGCAGATAGGTGAGTCAGAAGATGGACAGGCTGAGGGTGGAGAGATTTTGAAGCTGATGTAGTCAATACTCAGGCCACTGGGCTGTAGGATCCGAAGGTGAAATATCAGGTGTTGTTCCTCCAGTTTACGTTTGGCCTCACGTATAGAGATGTCACGAAGGGAGTGGGAGGGGGAGTTAAAGTGGATGGCAACTGGAAAGTCAGGTTGGTTATTGCTTGCAGAGTGCAGGTGCTCTGCAAACCGGTCCCCGAGGTGGCGTTTGGTCTCCCCGATATAGAGGGGACCACATTGGTGCAATGGATACAGTGATGAGGTTAAATGAACTGCAGGTGAATCTCTGCTGGATTTGGAAGGATTGTCTGGAGCCTTGAACGGAGGTGAGAGGAAAGGTGTAGGGTCAGGTGTAGCATCTCTGGCAGTTGCAAGGAAAGGTACTAGGTGTGGTGGAGTGGTTGGTGGGGAGTGTGGTGCTGACAACGGAGTCGCGAGTGAATGGTCCCTGCAGAAAGTGGACAGAGGTGGGGAGGGAAATATCTTTCTGGTGGTGGTGGGGTCTGATTGTAGGTGGCAGAAATGTCAGAGGATGATGTGTTGTATTTACAGGTTGGTGAGGTGGTATATGAGGACTAAGGAGACTCTATTCTTATTGTTGTTGGGGGGAGAGGTCTTGAGGGCAGAAGCAGAGGAAATGGGGGAGGTGCAGTTGAGGGCATCCTTAATAACAGAGGAGGGGAATCTATGATCTCTAAAGTAGGAGGATATCTGGGAAGTCCTAGAGTAGAACACCTCATCCTGGGAGCAGATGCGGCAGAGGTGGAGGAATTGTGAATATGTGATAGCATTTTTGCAGGAGGGTGGGTGAGAGGAGGTGTAGTCAAGGTAATCGTGGGAGTCAGTGGGTTTGAAATGGATGTCAGTGGTGAATCATTTACCGGAGATGGAGACGGAGAGGTCCATCCAGGAAGGACATGGAGGTGTCAGAAATGGTCCAGGTGATTTTGAAGGCACAGTGGAAGGTGTTGGTGAAGCTGATGATCTGTTCGAGTTCCTTGCAGGAGCATGAGGCAGCAGCGATACAGTCACCAATGTAGCGGAGAGAGGTGAGGGATGGTGCCTATGTAGTTGTTGAAGGGGGACTGTAACGTTGCGTTCAGCAGTAAGGAAACAAAACACAATAGTCTGGGTGAAGGGGAGGGGGAAGAGAGGGAGAGGATGACATTCCTGCTCCATTTGTGTCACAAGGAGCGGAAGAAGAAGCAGATCTTGTATTTAACCTAGACAGCATTACATACCTTGGATCTGTGCCAAGCATCCAACATCATGGGATTCTTTGTGACAGACACTTTAGGCTGTGGTGCAATTGATGTAATCGGATCATGATTTATGAATACAAATTATTTGGCTACCTCCTGCCTTTCATGGGATTCTTGTCATTATTGGTTTGGTGATGTGGTGGTGTAGAAACAGAATGGTTAAAATTGAGGACTCAAAGATATTTTCAAGGAAAAAGTGGTTAGCCATGTAACTGGGAGAAGAAGATAATTTGGAAGTTAAATTTAGGTCTTTTTAGATTCTTTTGCCACTGATAAAAATTAAACAACTGCAGAGTTTTCATAATTATGGCCAGAGGACTGAGTCACAGACCTTTGTGTACAACCAGTGTAATAGTTAAAAGTGGTGTACATGTACACCGGTAGTTTAAAGTATCAGAACAGGTGGAGAAAGTGGTTAAGAAGGCATATGGTATATTTGATTTTATTAGTCGAACCATAAAGTTGAAGGGCAGAGAGATTATGCTGGAGGGATGTGAAAGCACTGCAGAGGAGATTTACCAGCATGTTGCCTGGGCTGGAGAGTTTCATCTATGAAGAGAGATTGGGCAGACTGGAGTTGTTTTCCTTACAACAGAAGGATGTGATTGAAATGTATAAAATTATGAGGGGCTTAGATAGGGTAGACAGGAAGAAACACCTGCAATGCCAAGACACAGAAGGCTATGGCCCAAGTGCTAGAAATTTAGATTAGAATAGTTAGGTGGTTGTTTTTGACCAATGCAGACGCAATGGACCGAAGGACTTTTTCCTGTGCCATAGATCTCTATGACTGTCTGATTCTTCAAATAGCAAAAACGTTAAAAACTCTCTTAGCAGCTGAAAACCATCTCTTGAAGTATTTATTTATGAGTTGTCTAATAGGCAGACAATCCCCCTCTAAATCTATGTCATGTTGGAACCACTAAACTCCCTATTTTCTAGCACCGCACAGAGGAGAAAGTTGACTCCTTTTGTAGTTTCCACTTTGGCTCTGTGAAAAAATTAATTATAGATCAAATCTAGAAAAAGCTTTTTAATTGGTGTCAACCGCATTTTAATTTTGTCATGTCTACAGCTTATTTCTTTGCATATCCTACTGTACTCGCTGTACACCCACAACTGTGTTGTCAAATTTCAAACAAATGCCATCTGCAAGTTCGCTGATGACACCACTGTAGTGGGACGGATATTTAACAACGATGAGTCAAAAGGGAAATAGAGGGCTTGGTTACATGGTGCATTGCAAACAATCTCAACGTCAGCAAAAATAAAGAACTGATCATCAACTTCAGAAAGAAAGTTGGAGAACATCAACGGAACTGAGGGTGAGAGAATAAAGAGCATCTAGTTCCTCAGAGTGACGATATGCGATGACCTGTCCTGGACTTCCCGTGTAAATGCAACAATCAAGAAGGCACAACAACACCTTTTCTTTCTCAAGCGGCTCAGAACATTTGACATGTCCATAAGGTCTCTAACTAATTTCTATAGCATACTGTCTGGGCGCATAACGGCCTGGTATAGCAACTACTCTGCCCAGGATTGTAAGAAACTACAAAGGTGGTATGCAAGCCCAGACCATCACAGAAGCCAATCTTCCATGCATGGACTCTATTTACATGGTCCGCTGCTATGGAAAGGCAGCCAATATTATCAAAAACCCATGGCACCCTGGTAACGACCTACTACAACCTCTTCTGCCAGGCGAAGATACAGAAGCCTGAACACACGCACAAGCAGATTAAAGAACACCTTCTTTCCAGCTGTTATCAGACTGTTGAATGGACTCTAGCCTCAAATAATGTAACCTGCAATGCAACCTGGATGCCTCTAAGTCTTTTTGATCTGTGTGTCCTTTGCTTGCTGTGATCTGCCTGAAGCACTCGTAAACAAAGCTTTTCACTGTATTTTGGTACATGTGACAATAAAATCAAAATCCAAATTAAAATCCTCTCTAGTGTCAAATGTATTTCAGATTAGCACAAAGGCAATCCACTAACAATTACCTGAGGTAGTTCAGCAATGTGGTGCTGAGATACCTGTTTTCAGATGTTGGAGGGCTCAATAGGAAGTCAATACTACAAGAAATTTCAAGGCCGTGGGTGGGGTTCAGTTAATTTTACTATGAACTTCTAAATACTGGATCTGGCAAGTTGCAGAGGAATTATTTCTTACAGTACCTGCCTTGTTCCTTGGAAACTATACCAAGCTGCATGGTGGCTCAGTGGTTAGCCCTGCTGCCTCACAGCACCAGGGACACAGGCCCGATTCTAGCCTTGAGCGACTGTCTGTGTGGAGTTTGCACATTCTCGCTGTGTCTCTGTGGGTTTCTGCTGGATGCACCGTTTCCTTCCACAGTCAAATGATGTGCAGGTTAGGTTGATTGGCCATGCTAAATTGTCCATAGTATCCAGGTGTATAAGTTAGATGGATTAGCCATAAGAAGTGCAGGGTTACAAGGATAAAGTATGGGGATGGGTCTGGGTGGGATGCTCTTTGGAGGGTTGGTGTTGACTTTTTGGGTCGAATGGCCTGTTTCCACACTGTAGGGATTCTATTATGATTCTGTGAAGCCTTTGCATCATTATAGTCCACAGACCTCTCTCGACCCTGAGATACCAAGGTTGATTTAGTATGAGCCCCCTAACACATAAGGGATAACAGAGCGGTTAAGAAAAAAAAGCAAAATTCGCTCAAAAATTTTCAAAATTGATCTGCTCACATGATATCCACCTGAGGAAGTTTTGCATTAGGCTTTTAACTGTAATAATAGTAGCTTACAGAGGAAAACATGAAACTTCTGTCACCTTAACAGTTCTCATACCTGGATGTAAAATGCTGCCTTTTAATCAGATACACAGTGATCAGAAATCTTTGAAATTAATACTGTAACACGAAAGCAATGGATATAACTAACAGTTGGGTCTTGGTTTCCTGGTTATAATTTAACAAAGGACAGGATCTGTCAGCATTTGGATTCTACAGGATCAAAGTAATGTGGTTCTGAACTTTCTAAATTTAATTTAACTAAACTGAGGTTACATCAGGTTACAAGCATGGGGCTGGATGAACACAGCAGGTCAAGCAGCATCATAGGAGTAGGAAAACTTGACGTTTCGGGCCTAAACCCTTCATCAGGTTACATCTAGTTTCTGTTATGCCAGTTCACACATATATTTACCAAGCAAAATGTACAGAACATAAAGAGCTTAGCAAATATGCTTTATCATCTCTATAAATTCTTACCAAATTATCCTGATCCTACTAATAAACATTTGAAACTGTAATATAATTAGCATTGAAAAAGAATTCAAAGATTTTGAATAAATCTAGCAAATAATATTTCATTAATTGAATTAAATCATTGCAATTAGTTCCTCATATCTGTACTGGGAATGGGTTCTTAATAATTATAGAAAAGGCATTAGGCCTTCTACCATATGGTGAGAAACTATTGATAAATCTTGTAGACAGCAGGGCATTTAATGATTCAAAAATTTCAAATTCCTATCAGCATTTAACATTGAAAAGAAAAAATGGGCCAGCTTGAATGTTGTGAACGAGAGGAGGCGAAAAGACAAATTACTTGAAATGCAGGAATAATAGAAGCAAAATCCTGACTTTCTGAAGATGAGGGAGGGAAAATTGCGTCAAAATGCCACATTAAAAACATGTTTCAGCCAGCCAGCCAGCAAGGCTGTCACACTATCTATGCGACGGGCTCGCTGACAGTGACAGCAACAGATCCACTGGAACACCACCACCACATAGAGATTCCTTTCCAAGCCAGTCATCATCCTGGTTTGGAAAATGTTGCCGTCCCATCATTGTTGTTGTGTCAAAACTTCTTCCCTAACATACTGTCAACGTACCTATACCAAATGGATTCAGCAGTTCAAGAAGGCAGCTTTTCACCACCTTCTGAAGTGCGATTAGGGATTCACAATAAAATACAGGCTCAGTCAGCGAAGCCCACATTGTCTGTATGAGTTAAAAAAAATGCTCTGGTCACACAGGCTCTGGTCATGTTTTGGTTCAGCTGCATTCAGCTTCTGGTGCTGACATCACCAGAATCATTGGGAGAACAGGAGCAGAGGTCTATTTAATATTATTATTTGCAGCCATTAGTTGTATTTGCAGATAAAGTACTATATCTGTGTACAAGACACAACAAACAATGCCTTGTGTTTGAAATAGTTGTCATATGGAAGAAGGATATTAAAAGCTTTCCTTTAATGTCCCTTATAGATAATACAGCTAGATCACTTCAAGAGGACCTCAGATGTTACTGACAATGGCACAGTGTCTCAGTGGATAGCACTGTTGCCTTACAGCACCAGGGACCTAGGTTCGATTCCAGTCTCAGGTGACTGTCTGCGTGGAGTTTGCACATCCTCCATGTGTTTGTGTGGGTGTGCTCTGGTTTCCTCCCACAGTCCAAAGATGTGCAGGTTATGGTTATGCTAAATTGCTTGTAGTGGGTGGGATGCTTTTTGGAGGGTTGGTATGGACTCAATGGGCCAAATGGCCTGGTCCCACACTATAGGGTTTCAATGACATATGACAACTATCCCTGACATTGCATAAACTCCCCGTGAACTTGTCAAGAACAGTTCAGAAGTGGCAAACTATTCAAGTGCTATCAAGAAGCACCAAACTTGTTAAAAGCTGTCAAAGTGTGTTTTTATGAATGTGAGTGCTTTTCTTAATGAAATGTTATTTATGGAACTTTAAGTGATAGAACTTTAGTTCTCTTCCTGTCTGCATGGTATCAGTGAATATTATGTGAATTGGCATGTTAGGTGAAGGGGAGTCATGGCGATACGAGGAGCCATGGGGAGCAGGCTGGCATGAATGCGGCATAGGGAGTTTGTAGAGATAAGGGGGTGGGTTTAGTGAGGGGAGCAGCTGGAGGAATGGTTTATATTTCTTTCTATATTTTATATTATATATTTTATATTCTTGGAGACAGTTCTGGCTTTCTGTTCAGCCCACTTTAGGAACTAGCAGTCTCCTCTTTTCCCACTTGGGTAACCCACTTTCAAATCAGCCCATCCGGCATAGCCCTCTACCCTGCTTCCCATTATAAATATGGACTGCGGACAGCTATTTTTAAAGGTCAGGTTTACAGATCCAGGACTTTTCCTGCCTTTGTGCATCTTAGCCAGGAATGAAATTTGGGCATGTTATCAGCTTCCAATCAAGATGGTGACAGAGTAGGGTATTGCAACCAGAGCTCCGCTGCTCCTTCTGTTTTCTTTTCTCTCTACTTTGATTCTTGGTGGTTCTCAGCCTGGTCTCCCAATGGCTTGCGGTGGGTCCAGGACTGTAAGCTTGGTCCCTCAGCGGCACATGGCAGGTCTTGGCAGCGTGGTGGCTCTCAGCCTGATCTCTTGGCGGCTCATGGCGGGTCCTGGCCTGGTCTCTCAGTGGCTTGTAATGGGTTCCAGCCTGGTTTCTCAGCGGCTCTCAGCCTGGTCTCTCTGTGAAATGTTGGTTGGCAGTATTTTGGTTCAATGTGTGAGTGATCCTACCCAGGCATGTTCCTGAGGCACCGGGGTAGATCAGAGAGGCAGCAGTTTCAGCAGTAGCGACAGTATCTGCTGCAGTGGCATCAAGAACAGACAGCAGAGTGAGATAAGCAGAGCACTCATCAAAGATTGTTGAACTTTTAACCTATTCTTTTATTTTCCTAGTTTAGACTACGAAACGCTTTATGTAGACCATTACCTATTTCTTTATTTTTCTACTATTCTATGATGTAATGCTTAACTTTTTAATTCTCATTTCTCTTATTACTTTGTAGCTAAGCATTTTTGTACCTAGGTACCTTGGTACCTAAGATGGCACCATGTGTGGCAACATGATACACCTTTCACTGTACACCTGTACTACTGTACTTGAGTGCACGTAACAATAAAATCTAAAATCTAAATATTTAAATGTCCAAAGTTCTAGTGTTATGCCCATGCCAAAGACAGTCATATCCAGTCAGCATGCAGGAGTACAGAAAACAATACTGCTCCATGTCATGGCAAAGTTCCACATTTCAGTCATGCACCACACTGAGTTTATGGTAGATCTGAAGCTGATCCAGGAGCCAGGGAGCCCTCAAATACACATATGATAGATATAGAAACAAAGGCTAATGTTATCAAATAGAAACATTAAGAGTTTCACTCAGCATCAGAAACAGTGCATGGAAAATGATGGTAATGGGGTTGACGATAAGATTCCAGTGGCCACAATAACACTGGAAGTCAGAGACTTACAACTTATTTTCACCATTGTTATAGCTGCAGCAGCATCTGCAGACTCTGGAGAGTGTAAATAATCCCTAATTCGTAACCTCCAATACAAAATTGGTATAAAACTGATGTTACTCCATCAGTAATATTCCAGTCGAGGGAACACAGGAAGGAATTGGGTTAAGAAAATATGCTTAAATTGGACTGCAATTTTTACAGTAGGCATCACCAACTGCATGACTGATATCAAGGAACCGTGAAAACAGGACAGACAGGTCTTTGAACAAGAAGCCCAAATGTTAAAATTTGGTATCAGAAGACCAAAGTCAAGATAAAAGACAACACACATTTTGCAAATCTATGCAGGTGCTATCCATTCACAAATAAAAGAAGAACCGAATAGATTTGAGAGAACAGATACAATTAAAGATGGTGAACAGCAGTGAATGGGCCTCACCAACTGTAGTAGTTCAGAAGGAAATGAGTCTGGCTGGACATGTGGAGACAAACGTTAAATAATGTGAATTATACTTAACTGTAAGTAAAGATTTGTTTTCTAACTTGTTCAATGGAAGAAAAAAGTCCAGTAAGATCGATTCTTCAAATGCCTTTGTCAATTTTAATTAACTGACATGAGCAAGGAACTGCGTAAGATTCATACGTGCAAAGGTAGTGAAATGAGATGTAAGAAGTGCGCTACTTCTTAGATGACTTTCTCATTGGCAAAAGACAGAGAAAGTGGAACATTGTAAGTTTAAGATTCACTTCAAGGGTATGGCACCAAAATTAAAAAGCATAACTGTTGCTTCATGATTGTTAAGTTTTTTAACCACTGCATTGCCTGTGAGATACTTTACATAATTTGATATGCAAATTATATGGCAGTGTCTGCCAGAGAAATGAGTGAAGAAACTTGCAATGACGTGATACTCATTGAAGATCTTAATTATGTCATGAATGATTGGTCTAAAGAACATGATGACGAGAAACTACAGGAGTATTTCACATGTATTGCAGATTAAGGCTATTTCTTATGGAGTTAAGGAATAATTATACTGCCACTATTTGAAGATTATTTGAGGCATTTGAACAACAGTACACGAGTATAGTCAGGGCCCTTGTCGTGCAGTTATAGTTGCCCTAACTCAGGGTCAGAAGGTTCAGTTTCAAGTCCTACCTGGCCTAGAAATCTGTCATAACATATCTAAACAGGTTGGTTAAAAATATCTACATAAGAGATAGTTTGTATAATAAACCTATTTGCATAATAAAGATAGATGAGAGCTGTTGATGAGTGGGCGAAAAATTATAAATTGTGTCTCAGAAAGATTCAACCAAGGCTCCTTTCATTTAATGATTAAACATGATGGGAATGAATGCATGTCAATTTCTTTGAAATGGAACTGGAAGTGTGACTTGTTTTTGAAAGATATTAAAAAAATGGATATTTGTTGACTCTGTGCCCAATATCATTGAGGTTTTGAGAAGGTCATTTGCAATTTGTGGGTTACCAGAGGTCATGGTGTCCTGACAATGGTCTTCAGATTATATCCAAACAGTTTGAAGTATTTTTGAGCAAGAATGGAATCAAATATACCCTAATACCACCATATCCCCCAGCATTAAACAGTGCTACAGAAATGAATTTACAAGTTGTGAAAAGGTCTTTGCAGAGGTATTTGTTAGGTAACAAGCTAGGGAATGATTTATGTGATTGCCTTTGACACAGGCTCAACAATTTGCTGTTCTCTTACAGAATAATTCCACAGTTTATAATAGGTTGCCCACCTTACAAATTACTTTAAATATATTCCTAGGTCAAGGTCTAATTTACTTATGTCCAAAGAGAAATGCAAAACAAATGCAGTTGTGTCATAGATAACAAGCATGGGGCTGGATGAACACAGCAGGTCAAGCAGCATC
>JAHRHZ010000013.1:928820-1030699 GCA_024137785.1 Ginglymostoma cirratum
CCCCCTCTCTCCCTATTTATTTCAGAACCCTCTTCCCCTCCCCCATTTCTGATGAAGGGTTTAGGCCCGAAACGTCAAGTTTTCCTGCTCCTATGATGCTGCTTGACCTGCTGTGTTCATCCAGCCCCATGCTTGTTATATGAAAAGACCATTTGACTTAATTAAGTATTAAGTGAACAAAATAGAAATTTTATGCATTGTACCTGCATGATGTGGAAGGTGGTGGACCCCATTGTGGTTCACAGTGACCACATTTGCAGCAAATGCTGGCTGCATGAGGAATTTGTTATTGAGTCTGGAAGGCTGCAGGGGTCCCCAAGTGGAAAATAAGGTGCTGTTCTTCCAGCCTGCGCTGAGTTTTGCTGGAGCACTGCAGCAAGCCTAAGACAGAGATGTTGGTCAGGGAACAGGGTGGGTGTTGAAGTGGCAGCTAGCTGGAAGTTCAGGGCCTTCTTTGCGAACGGAACACAAGTGTTCCTTGAAGCACTTACCCAGTCTCCACTTCATTTCTCCAAAGTAGAGGAGACCACATTGTGAGCAACGAATGCAGTAGACTAGATTATGTGAAGTGCAGGTAAAGCGCTGCTTCACCTGGAAGGTGTGTTTCGGCCCTTGAATACTGGTGAGGAACAAAGTAAACGGACACGTGTAACACCTTCTGCAGCTGTAGCGTAAGGTGCTGTGAGGCTGTGGGGGGTGGGAGGGAGGTGTTGGGAGTGGAGGAAGAGTGGACCAGGGTGTCCTGGAGGAACAGTCCCTGTGGAAGGCTGACAAGGGATGGGAGGGGAACATGTGTCTGGTGGTGGCATCAGCCTGAAGGTGGCAGAAATGCCAATGATCCTTGCAGCGTCAGGCATACCTGAAAATGACGTGTCAACCTGGTGAAGCCACTAAACAGAACTACTTGCATGCTAAATGGCATAACCAGCAAGTGATACACAGAGCTAAGCGATCTCACAACCAACGGATCAGATCTAAGCTCTGCAGTCCTGCCACATCAAGTTGTGAATAGTGGTGGACAATTAAACAACTCACTGGAGGAGAAGTTTCCACAAATATCCTCACCTTCATTGATGGAAGAACCCAGCATATCAGTACAAAAGATAAGGCTGAAGCACTCGCAGCAATCTTCACCTAGAAGTGCCAAGTGGATGATCCATCTTGGCCTCCTCCAGTGTTCCCCCACATTACAGATATCAGTCTTCAGCCAATTCGATTCACTCCATGTGATATGAAGTAGCAGTTGGAAAAACTGGATACTGCAAAAGTTAGAGTCTCTGACAACATTCCAACAACAGCACTCTGAAGACTTATGCTCCAGAACTTGCCACTCCCTTAGCCAAGTTGTTCCAGTACAGTTACAACACTGGTATCTTCCCAACAATGTGGAAAATTGCCCAGGTATGTCCTGTACACAAAAAAAAGGACAAATCCAATCCAGCCAATTACTGCCCCATCAGTCTACTGTCTATCATCAATACAACAACAGTGCTATCAAGCATTACCTGCTCAGCATCACCCAGTTTGGGTTCCGCCAAGGCCATGCAGCTCTTGACATTGGTTCAAACCTGGACAAAAAAGCTGAATTCCAGAGGTGAGGAGAGGTGAGAGTGACAGCCCTTGACATCAAGACTCCATTCGACCAAGTGTGGCATCAAGGAGCCCTAGCAAAACTGGAATCAATGAGTATCGGGGGCAAACTCTCTAGTGGTTGGAGTCATACCTGATACATAGGAAGATGGTTGTGGTTGTTGGAAGTCAATCACCTCACCTCTAGGACATCTCTGCAGGAGTTCCTGATAGTAGTGTCCTTGGCCGAATCATCTTCAGCTGCTTCAACACACCTTCCCCCCATCATAAGGACAGAAGTGGGGATGTTCGCTGATGATTGCACAATATTCAGCACCATTTGCAACTCCTCAGATACTGAAGCAGTCTATGTTCAAATGCAACAAAATGTGGACAATATCTAGGCTTGGGCTGACAAGTGGCAAGTAACATTCGAACTACACAAATGCCAGGCTATAACCATCAGCAATAACACACAATCTAACCATTGCCCCTTGACATTCAATGGTGTTACCATCACTGAATCCCTCACTATCATTGACCAGAAGCTCAACTGAACTCACCACATAAACATAGTGGCTACAACAGCAGGTCAGAGGCTAGGAATAGTGCAGTGGGTAACTCATCTCCGAATAAGATAAAGTAATATAGTATACTGTAGTATATTAAATAAGGAATATTGTGTAAATTATTGTGCTTCTATTGTTTAAACCTTCATTAGGTAGGTTTTTGTACTAATGGGTAACTCTACGAACACAAATGAAAAGACCCCGGAACAAACAGAATTTCCAGTGAAAATAAGGAAAAAGACAGCAAAAAGAATAAGGAAAGTTGAAAAACAAAGGAAGATGTTGGGTGATCCCCTGGTACCTCCCAGCTCCCCCGCTGATAAGGTTTGGCTTGAAACTGGAGACAGCAGGTAAACCTGTTACATTTTCTAGCGATCTATACGGGTGGTCCCACGGGGACTGACCTTATGGCAGTACTTTTGATCTAAGAAAGAAACACTATTGGAAAGAGTTGACAGAACGTAGGTATGGTGATCCCACTTGGGATAATGAGTACATGATGTGCTGTTTTAAGAAATGGCTAAAAGTTGCAGCCCGTCACCAAACTCCCAAAAAGAGTTCCAAAGCGAATCAGGGTAAAGCTGGTCACGGTGCCAGCGCTTCTGTCATTCCTAGCATGCGTCGCCCATGTGAACGTACCCCAAATTACAAGCGCCCAAGGAAAATCCTTTTGATATGGATGAAACATTACTTGCTACTGCAATAAAAGAACGCGCCCCCCGCCACCCCATACCATGTCAGGCCAACGTCCTGACAATAAACAAAGAGACTGATCTGGGACAAGGATCTATAGCCCCTTCCCGATGAACTACCCAGCAACAGACAGCCAAGGAAAGGGACAGTACAGACCCCCTTCCCCGCCCCCTCCCCAGTTGCCTCGTATCATAGTTGGGGATATTGCTGTCTTACGACCGTGGACACCATCTGAGGTTCGAAGTATGATCAATGACGTCCCGAATCCCCTGAAAAAACCTATTCCATTCCCTCAGAGATAAAAGGTACTGCAGATGCTGGAGAATCCAAGATAACAAGCGTGGGGCTGGATGAACACAGCAGGTCAAGCAGCATCATAGGAGCAGGAAAACCTGACGTTTCGGACCTAGATCATTCCCTAACTGGTTGTGCAGACTTGTCTAATCTATAATCTGCTCCCAGGGGGGTGTTTTGTTGTTGCTTAAAGTTGCCTATGGCACCTGCTGGTCCGGTGTGAAGGATCGATTTGCGGTGCCAAGAGGTCAAAATGGTGATTGGGTTGACGCAGATGACTCAGAGCCTTGGAATAAGAGCCGAGACACCTGGCTTCAAGCTAGAGCTAAAGACGCCGTTACCAATGTGGCCAGACAGCATAGTGATTTCGGGGAGGATACCTGCTGTTTGCCGGGAAAGGGGAACCTTTAATGGACTTCCTGGCTAGGTTTAGGGATACTTGGGAATCTTCCGCAGGGATCGCACTTGATGATAACGGTCCACTGGCCACTCACATTAGCATTAACAAATGTTATGGTATTTGAGTGGAAAATGAATATACCATGTCAGCCCCAATCGTCAGGCCTCATTGAGCGAACTAATGGCACCCTGAAAAATATATTAGCCAAACTGTGTGCTGATACTGGACTAAAATGGCCTGAGGCCCTCCCCATTACCCTTTACACCTTAAGAAATCAGGTAAATAGGACAATGGGATTAACCCCTTTTCAGGTATTAATGGGATGACCCATGACAATGGGTGCTAAACCTCCTGTGACTGGTCCAGACGTTCTCTAGCTTGGGTGGATGACAGATGCTATTTGGTAAATACAGACCTAGATAGGGCACAATGGAAATCAGCAGGGAATGATCTGACCACCGTCACAGGATGGTACCATCCCAATTATAATAATAGCACTAATACCTCTCACATCCCCCCTTATTTCACCCTTGGCCCAAAAGCAGATCAAAATATTTCTCTTTGCTTTACACTGAATGAGACACAGGGGAAAGGTACATTTATGGGAAAGTGTTCATGCCAGCAATACTATAACATTACCCCTGTTTCCAGTAGTAACTACACTTGGACGCAAATTGACTCACGCGCAACCTTCTTGGGCCCTGAACGTAGCCTTTTGAGATTTACCTAATCTCACCAACAATCAGTCATGGACTCAGGTATGATCTTACACGATTTGTGCCCTATAATGGTACCTATTTTGTTTGTGGCCTTCGTGCATATGCTTGGTTACCCCCAACTTGGACAGGATCATGTTATTTAGCTTACAGAGTTCCTCACATTTGCCATTAGTCCACTATACCCTCAACGCTAGGATGTGTGAACCAAAAATGAGCCATCATTGAAACTGATTGATTTTGGATGACAGCCTTCCCTATATATGGGACTGGTAAAGCTGCTCGCGAATTGATTAACATGGCCTCAGCTCTTGAACAAATTGCCAATGCTATCAAGCTCCTGGCCGATGACTTGGACAGTACCACTAAAGCCATATCTAATTTGTCTTCTGAGCTGGTCGCTGTCAGGACAGTTGCATTACAAAACGACTAGCATTAGACTTCTTGTTAGCAGGGAAAGGTGGCACCTGTGTGCTAATAGGACAAGAATGTTGTACTTATATTCCCGATGATGCAGAAAATATTACCCATTTAGCTGATCATATCCAGGAAGGCGTTAAAAAGGTAAAGAAAATTGCACAGAATATAGGCAAACAATTCCATAACTACAACCCTGGGACAGGATGGTGGCTATTTGGGACTTGGTGGGAGACATTAGCTTACTATGGCATTATACTCATTATTGTTATTATTTGTGCGATAGCATTGCGCTTTATTTGTTCATTAATCCGTCACCCACAACCTACTCTGGTCCCTTTCTTTCCCAAGCTTATGCATTATTCACCAGAGTATGATGAGGACGTCTATTTAAGCATGTCCCCCTATTCCCCTGGATATGATTTCCCATTTGCAGATGAAGATTACAGGACATGTTGATCGTAGGATCAAAAAGAGGGAATTGTGGAAGAAATTTGCATGTTGTAGGAGGTTCGAGAAAAGTCAGTGTCAAAAAGGCAAAAAGACTACATGACAGACAGAATGTTAAAAGGAAGTGTCAACTCAAAGTGTTCAAACACCTCTAGTTCTTTGTAACTGCTACCTTAGTAAAACCTAATCACATATTTCTCCTAGTCAGGAAAATAAGTGCATGTTAGCTAAACATTAGCAGAAGACTAAAGCCTGCAGCTCAGGAAGATGATGAGATTTCTGGAGAATGTTAAGCTTTGGACTACGGGATCACTGTTGTCTTTTGCATTGACTTGTTTGTCTCTCTCTATAAATATCCTATAACTCTGCATTGCTACAGAGTCTTCGGTATCTAACTTCTGTTAGCGTTGACTTTCCGTGATGTCACAAATAAAATGTTCTCTTTACCTTGAAGTCTGACAGCTGCAGTCTGGTTATTTGCATATTAAAAGAAACTCTCTAACACGATATCTGTTCTGAATTTACAATTTTATATTGTCTGATCCTACTTTCTTGTCCACTGTTGTCTGTTATTTGGATGAGATTCAAGCAGGAATGTTTGGGTATGACACCAAAATTTGTGGTGTAGTCAATAGTGAAGAAAATTATCTAAGATTACAAAGGGATCTTGATCGATTGGACCAATTGGCTGAGGAGTAGCGGAAGGAGTTTCATTTGCATAAATGCGAGGTATTGCATTTTGGTAAAGTGAAGAAGGACTTATACAGTTAATGGTAGTGCCCTGGGTAGGGTTGTAGAACAGAGAGACCCAGGGGGTTCTGGTTAATAGTTCTTTGAAAGCTCTGTCACAGGTATCAGGGCGATTAAGAAGGCATTTAGTATGCTTGCCTTCATTGCTCAGAGCATTGAGGATAGGAGTTGGGAAGTAACACTCTGGTTGGGGTCTATGGCTTGTCTGAAGCCCACAAACAGCATAGCCTCTGATTTGTTCCTGGCCTCTATCATAAAGGTCTTGTACAACAACATGTGGGAGAGGCTGGACCAGTTGTTATCTCTGGATAAGCTGACCAAGGCCCTTGAGGTCTTAGAAGAGAATAAAATTCCTGGAAGCAACAGCTTACTGGCTGAGTTGTATTTGGCTCTGTGGGACTTGATTAGCCAGGACCTGCTGGAGGTGTATGATTGTATGTGTCTGGCAGGTACCATGAGGGAATCCATGAGGTATTATCACCCTCATCAACAAGCAGAAAGCGGAGACAGAGGAAATTAAAAATTGGCAGCCAGTATCAATGCTGAATGCAGATCACAAAATCCTGTTTATGGTCACAGCCAACAGGTCAGGTCTGGTCTGGGATCGGAGTTTCACACTGACCAAACCTGTGCTATACTGGGCAGGACATTCTCGAGCTCACACTCCTCAGGGATAGAATTGCCTACACGCAGGATAGGTGGGTGGATGCCTGCCTCATCAGCCTGGACCAGGACAAGGCCTTTGACAGGATATCGCACACGTTCATTTGGCACGTACTGTCCAAAATGAGCTTTGGGGATGGAATCTGCAATTGGACCTGAATGGTCTACACCAACATCGTTAGCGCAGATTCAATCAACCAGGGGGAATCAGAAAGCTTCACGATCAGATCCAGAGTCAGACAGGCCTGCCTACTCTCTCCTGCCTTGTTTGTGTGTTGTATAGAGCCTTTTGCTGAGTCCATCAGGAAGGATGTGAGCCTGAGGGATGGCTACTGCAGACAGCAAAAACCTCCCTGTACATAGATGACATCACCATTTTCTGCTGAGATCTGCTGTCAGTGTGCAGACTCGTGATCATCTGCAACCAGTTTGAATCAGTCTCAGGTGCCGAAGTAAATTGAGGCAAGAGCGAGGCCATGTTCTTTGGAAACTAGGCTGACTGATCCTTCATTCCTTTCACCTTCAGGACACATTACCTGAAGATGCTGGGAATATGGTTTGGAGGACCAGAGCGTGCACAAATCTTGGGAGGAGCGCATTGCCAAAGTTAAGCAGAGACTTGTCCAATGTTTTTATTTTGTTTATTTGATTTGCAACTGTATAGAACCGATCTGCATTTGTCACAATGTGTGTATATACGAAGATATTTTTATGAATAAAGTATATCTTTGAACTAAAAAAAAGTCCCCAGTTCGCGTTGCCATTTCCAGCCATTTCAGCATTTGTGGCCACATACCCCCCCGAGTCTTGGGCAGGCCTTGTATAATTGGCCTACTTCCCCATACGGGTTGTAGCTCTTGGACTCCTTGTAGTCCTTAGTCAGGTGGTTCCCCTGTTTGCAGTTCCTGCAGTGAATTACTTTGCATTCCGTTGCCATGTGCCCTGACATCTTGCACTTCCAGCACACTCTAGGCTGTCCCGCATACATCAGGTAGCCTCGGTTCCATCCAATCACAAAGCTGGAGGGCAGGGGAGGATGTTCTCTCTGGGATCCACCCTCAGTGTCACCTTAACCTGCTTGCTGGTCCAGATTCCGAAGGAGTCCACTACATCAGTTCTGCCTCCTTTAAGCTGCGCATACCTTCCCAAGAAGGTCAGGGCATCTGCTGTCAGAATATGGGGGTTGTACAAATGCATTGACACAAACCGGGTCATCTAAGCAGGGAGAACAAACAATGGTGCGACAGACAGGATGGAGAGAGAACTCTCAGCTCCTTTCTCCTCAAATTCATTCAGGAGACATTCACATTGTTTTACACTCCTGAAGTTCATGTCAAAGTAGCCCCCACTAGGGAAATCCTGTAGGCAGAAAATATCTGCAGCAATCCAAGAGGACTCTCTTCACAAAGAAAGTCCATTTGACCAGCGATCCTTCCACCACCTTCTTCACAGTCACCCTGCCTGCACTGCAGACTCCCTGAGGTGCGGGTACTAGCAGAGGCCATAGATCCGGTTGGATGGTCAGTCACTGAATTGGTGTTAAGCCGAAGCCAGTGTTAGATCCATTAAATTCAGCTCAGCTCAGTCAATGATCTTCCAGGTTCTGCTCACAATCCAGCGATGATCTCAAGATCTTCCAATGATAGAGATTCTCTCACTTGTTCTCAATCCTCCACCCCCACCCAATGTCCCTCACTAGTAACCTTGTATGGCCTCTCTTCCACCTCCTCACTATCTCTGAAGACCTCACCACCTTTCACCAATCTGTACCAACACTACCAGCCGTGCTATTTAATTCCATTGCAGTTGAAGATAGTCCATGACAGGGCACAGAGTAACTGCACAAGTGATGCTGGACATTAGGCTTGTCAACCCCATAGTGAAGAGAAAATCCTGGCCCACGGAGAAGACTGGGACCGTTCCTATGAGAATGCTGAGACATCCCTGTCCCACCAACAGAGCAAGTACCATTTCATAGAATCCCTACTGTATGGAAACAGGCCCTTTGGCCCAACAAGTCTACACCAACTCTCAGAGCATCCCACCAGGACCCATCTCCTATAACCCACCTAATCTACACATCCCTGAACACTACGGGCAATTTAGCATGGCCAATCCACCTAAGCCCGCACATCTTTGGACTGTGGGAGGAAATTGGAGCACCCGGAGGAAACCCACGCAGACACGGGAGAATGTGCAAACTCCACACAGACAATCGCCCAAGGGTAGAATCAAACCCGGGTTGCTGGTGCTGTGAGGCAGCAGTGCGAACCACTGAACCACTGTGCCTCCCCAGTTGCTTGTTCAACTGCAACTCTCACAGTCATTGTCATTTATCGGACACCACATCTAACCACTGGCCATAATGCATTATCTCTCATGTCTTGCAGGTACTGTGAGTATATCTATCACCTCTAGTGAAACATCTGGCATCCCCAGAAGCCATGTCTGAGGGCAAGAGCACCAAGGCCTC
The DNA here is from genome assembly GCA_024137785.1 of Ginglymostoma cirratum. Taxonomy (NCBI): domain Eukaryota; kingdom Metazoa; phylum Chordata; class Chondrichthyes; order Orectolobiformes; family Ginglymostomatidae; genus Ginglymostoma; species Ginglymostoma cirratum. Next base: position 937,815 of record JAHRHZ010000013.1, read on the forward strand.
AGAGGAAGCATCAGTAAAGGGTACCTTCTGTAGCCCTACCTGCTCAGATACTGAAACTTGGTGGGAACATTAGGCTTAGAAGATGTGGAAACAGAACTTGGTACACATATCACAGCAACATATCTGCAACTGACACTCCGAGGCATCTGCTCAGCCCCAGGCAAAAGAGCACCCAGTAATATTAGCAATCAGAGAAGAACAGAAATGCAGACAGGTATGTGGGACACAATGGCTCTTCTTGTCCAGAAACTGCAGCAGTGCAGCAAGTCATGTGACCACCTGACTGCCTCCATGGACAAGTTGGTGGCTGCACAGCGAGTCAAGCCCAGCTGCTGGAAAGGTACACCACACCTGCACCCTATCACCCTGCCATTGGTCCTCAGGACTGAACATGTGGTGACAAGGGAATGGGAACTTGGTACATGCTGTCAGTGCCCCTTCCTCACAAGGATACAGGGCAGTGTTAGGAGGTATGCGGGTGGAGCAGAAACCATACACAGCCCCTCAGAGTCTCCACTCAGGACCTCCTGTATTGGTCAACCTCTCCATGTCCACATTGCCTGCCTCCAAACCTTTGGACGTTCATGCCAAGGAGCATCAGGTTGTATTTGGCTAAACAGATCCTCAGAACATGTAGCCTGTCCAGAAACAAGTGCCCCAAGTTCACCCAACCGAACTTCTGCGCAGGACTATACAGGGTCACTCCAGCACAGGTGTGGAATCAGGAGTACACTAAGACACAGTGGGAATGACAGGAAGAAAATGTACTAAGGGCATTTTAGTGGCATGGTTGACAAAGAATGTATGTGATTTTGCATTTCTATAAATGACATTGCTTTCACTTTACATCTCTGCATTCCCGCATGAGATAAAACTTCATGGCCAGAGATGATGCTCCATAAATGGATGTCTATGGAGAGAAATTGCTGCATCACTTGGAAGCAAGAGGGGAAAGGCATATACCAGATAATGGGTGCTGTAAGATCTGTGGCTCTTCTGCTACAACATTCCTATCCTTTCCAGGCCTCCGTATCCAAAAATGTTGGTGTGAATGAATTGCCTCAATTATGTCAGTGACAAGGAAATGTAACTTACAGTGGGGCGGAGAGCAATGCATTAGAAAGGCCAGGGACAAGGATCCCCAGAGGGATCTGTGTCCTGTACAGGACATGGGCTTGTGTTCCTCCCATTTAAAAGCCATAATATCCATGGGCCCTGCAGCCCCTCCCTCACAGATTGTGTCATATACTCAGTTGACTCCAAGTATGGGCAAAGCCATTTCCTTCCCATTGGGCTGTTTTGATTTCTAGCACGATAGAAGGTGACAGTGAATACATCTCAGCCAGTGACCTGCAGCCTCTGCCTCATTCTATCAGTGAGTCCCCAAAAACCCCAACTTTCTTCCTGGTTGCCCTTCTCACAAACCCCATTGGCTTTGTACCTCCCCAGCTCCCATCCAACCTGACTTCATAAGCCTGCACCTCCCCATGTGTTTCCCCCCCAAGTCTCTGGCATATGACGGTGTCATACCAAGTGTGGTCATACACTGTCCTCCCACCTTGAAGGGGAAAACTGTGGACAGACCCCACCTCCTGCATGACCCCCTTTCCCTTCCATATTTACTATATTCCCCCCTGACTTGCAGATATTGTTGTTCCCCTTTCACAACCGTCATCCATCAACAGCCCCCTGAAGAATAACTCACTGACTCTCTCTATAGTGGCATTGTCAACCTCCCACCTTTCACCTTAATTTCTGTGTACGGTCCCAAAGACTGACCGTGGCCCAGTTTCTTGAGTGTCATGACCAGGCAGCCATGAATGAGGCATCCAGACCCCTAACCAGTGGCTGTACATCTCCCAATTACATTAGCCCAACACTCCACTCCCCCAGACTCACCACTATGGAGCTACAGGACTAATGCTTCCTGAGCTGCAGAGGCATAGACACTCTCACTGCGATCACCCTGACTGGGTGTCTGGCCATGATCAATCACTTGGATTGGTATGGAAGGCTGCCTTTGACTTATTGTGCTGAGGATTACTCCCCAAAGACTTCTGATTTTTTGTTCACTGCTTAATGACGACACATGGAGCAAGTGTGAGATTAATGTAGCATACAGTTGTAAAGCAAGATGAATGTTCCTTTGACTGGTGACTGCTGACAAGGAAGGGAAGCTGTGGGGTTGTGTGACTGCAATAATTAGCATGACAAGACATGGATGCATGTAGGTGGTAAGTAAGCAAATGCTAAGAAAGCAGGCAAGCGGCTCAGTCCAATCCATGAAATGGGTCCCTATCCAGGCACACAACATGTCTCAGCTGTAGCTTTTCACTGCTATTTGTTAGCTCGCCCTGCATTGCATGTCTGTGTTTCCAGAATGCCCTGCCAGTGTATCGCAGATGTGTTTTGATGGTTGTGAGGGGTTGGCAAATGTTGGGTTTGCAATGTCTGTGTACAAGAGGTGTGTGTTACTAATGCCTGTGGATTATGCTCTGTGATGCAGTTTGGTCGTATGTAACATGTAAATCTTTTGGAGTAAGCAGCAAGCTGAACTCATCAGGTACTCTCTCTGGTTTATGTATCGAGCTTTCTCAACATTTAGCTTATTTGCAGGGTTCAGTAAGGTAGAAGGCTGAATGATAATGAGGTAAGTTGTGCCATAAACAAGGCATTTAACAAGCAATAATGCCCTTAATTGTCAACTCACTCCCGCATCATGAGAAACTCATTACAACGGGCAACTTGTCAAAAGAATAAAAGATGGAGCAAAATGCTGTATTTCTCGTCTGACTGCCACAAATAATGCCATAGCCCATGTAAGATTCTGCCCATTGCTATTGTGGCAATTCAATGCTTTCAGTTGCTCTTGATATTATGTGAAGCAAATCAAATTAGTCAAGGAACGGTCAGACACAGTCAATGCTGGTATCCATGAAGCTAGGGATCACTGGAGGAGGCCAAGATGAATCATTTACTCAGCACATCTGGCTAAAGAAGTTTCCAAATGCATGAGCCTTGTTTTATCCATTGATGTGCTAGGCTTCCCCACCTTTGAGGACACGGGCTCTTTGTGGTGATTGTTCACCACCATTTGAAACAGGATGTGGCAGAAAAGTGATTCATTTTGGAAGGTCGCATTTGAATGCAGAATACAGGGTTAATGGCAGGATTCTTGGCAGTGTGGAGGAACAGAGGGATCTTGGGGTCCATGTCCATAGATCCCTCAAAGTTGCAACCTAAGTTGATAGGGTTGATAAGAAGGCATATGGTGTGTTGGCTTTCATTGGCAGAGGAATTGAGTTTAAGAGCCGTGAGGTTATGCTGCAGTTCTATAAAACTCTGGTTAGACCACACTTGGAATATTGTGTTCAGTTCTGGTCACCTCATTATAGGAAAGATGTGGAAGCTTTAGAGAGGGTGCAGAGGTGATTTACCAGGATGCTGCCTGGACTGGAGGGCAGGTCTTATGAGGAAAGGTTGAGGGAGCTAGGGCTTTTTTCATTGAAGCGTAGAAGGATGAGAAGTGACTTGATAGAGGTGTACAAGATGATGAGGGGCATAGATAGAGTGGATAGTCAGAGACTTTCTCCCAGGGCAGAAATGACTATTATGAGGAGACATAATTTTAAGGTGATTGGAGGACGGTATAGGGAAAATGTCAGAGGTAGGTTCTTCACACAGGGAGTGGTGGGCGTGTGAAATGCGCTGCCAGCAGTGGTAGTGGAGTCAGCTACTTTAGAGATTTTTAAGCGACTCTTTGATAGGCACATGGAGGATAGTAAATTGTAGGGTATGCAGGGTAGATTGATCTTAGTAGGATAATAGGTTGGCACAACATCGTGGGCCAAAGGGCCTGTACTGTGCTGTGCTTTTCTATGTTCTATCTTAGATATGATTGTTGCTTGTGGCATCATTTGTTCTGTCTATCATAAACTGCATATTCTTCTTGACACATAATAGTCCTGTGTTGAAGCTACATCAGATTGACTCTTCATTTTAAGATATGCCTGGTGCTGTTCCAGGCGTCCAGTCATTGAACGAGGGTTGGCAATCTCCCTGCTCGGTTGTACTGGTAGAGTGGGGGATATGCTGATCACAATTTAATTGTGATTGAATATAATTATGTGACTGCTGATAGCCCACAGCACTGTAGCCCAGTTTTGAATTGCTGGATCTGTTCAAAATTTATCCCATTTAACACAACACAATGGAGGGTGCCCTCAAAATGTCTTGAAAAGGACTGTGCCATAGTCACTCCATGACTAACTACCAGATTCAGTCAAGCAGTGGTCCCCTTTAGTTTTCAGCCAGTTTGTTAAGTAGATGTGTTGCTGAGGCCGTCTTGGTGATGGATGTTGTAGTCTGTGCTTTTGCCAACTTTGGTGCTTCTTTCAACTGATGTTCAACATGGAGGAATTCTGATTCATCTGCCAAGGAGTGGCTGTAGGTGATGATTGGCAGGAGGTTTCCTTGATCATGTTGCTCTGATGCCATTGACACTTCATACCTCCAAACTGAAAACTACTGTGTGCCATATCTGGTCGCTCTATCCTGCCATTAGTTCAAGGCATAATATTCAGGTACAATGATAGTGATGTTTGGAACATAGCAAAGCATGATTCTATAGCATTGACTATATCAGGCTGCTCCTTGACTAATCATGGGGACACTCTCCTAATTTTGGTAATAAGCACCCAGATTTTAGCATTTTGCAGGGTTGACAGGGCTGGGCTTGCCTCACTTCAAGTGGCAATTTGATGCTGGAGAGTCCCTCTAATTTCATTCATTTTCTTAGACATTGTAGCAATGAAATACAGATGAGTTGCCAGCTAGACCATTTCAGAGAGCAGTCAAAAGTCAAATAATTTCCTTCCTTTCAATGTTTACAACAATCAACAATGATTTCTTAGTCACTGTTTGACTAGCTTTTCGTTTTCTAAATTTATCAACTGAATTCAAATTCCACCCTCTGTGGTCGTGGAATTCAAACCAATATCCCCAGAACATTTGGATTATGAGTCCAGCGACATTAACACTATGCCACTACTGCTCCACTGACATTCTACAATGTGGTTCTACAGTGAGCAAGTAATCCACTCAACCAAGTCATTGGCAGGTAATGAAGATGTAAATGACTCCAAAGTGATCACTAAGGCAAGCTAACAGTTGCATATTGTTTGAATCATTTTTGAGCAAAAATTCAATACCCAGCCCATAGCATTTTAAATATTTATCATCAGTATCATTTTTAAAATCACATTCAAGTACACTTTGCTTTGAACACTGAAATTTAACTGCTGATCAAATGTTTTCCAAAGGTCAATGATCTTAAAAGTCTTAAACATTAGAAACATCTTGAGATAAGTTTTCAAATAATTGGAAATGGAAGATCTGCAGTTGCTGTAAATCAGAAACAAAAACAGAAGTTGCTGGAAAAGCTCAAGAGGTCTGGTAGCATCTGTGAAGAAAATGTCAGAGTTAACATTCCTCAGAACTGCTACAAGACCTGCTGAGCTTTTCCAGCAACTTCTGTTTTTGTTTCAAGTAATTGGCCTAGGTTTGCATGACTCCAACAATCTTGGAACAGGGTCAGGGGAATTTAAAATAACAGACGGACTTGATTCTAAGATCACCATCCTCGTACCCAACAGTCACAAATTTTGCCTGATGTGTTACAAAGGTAGTGATTCTGCACCCTGCAATCATGACCTGGCTGGCTCTACTAAGCAGGAAGCATCTTCTCACCCCACTTCATTGTAGTTTTCAAGGAAGTAGGCCAGATTCTTCATGACACATAGTCCATGGATATCAGAAGAGTTACCTACCATAGTCCAGAATTGGGAACATTTTGCAAGATAAAATCCAACCAAGCACTCCCATGAGACCTCCATACCGACTCATTCCTCTGTTCACCATCAATATCTAATCATACCCTCCATTGCATTTATGCCCCGCTCCAATCCATAAACCTCATTCCAGCTCACTTGACCCACAACCACTCCCAAAGGTCCTTATACTCTAGCCATAAAATGGTCAATCTTTAAGGTTTGAGAGTAGATTTGTAGCTCGGGTTGTGGATATTGTGGTTGGTTGGCTCGCCGAGCTGATTCGTCCGCAGACGTTTCATTAACCTGCTAGGTAACATCATCAGTGCAGCCTCCGATGAAGCGCTGTTGTGTTTTCCCGCCTGTTATCTAAACGCTGGTGTCCGTTGAGCTGGATTACCTCACTTACGGTTTTTCTTTGCAATGGAGCATATATGGGTCTAGCTCTATGTGTTTATTGACGGCTTTCTTAGTAGAGAACCAGGCTTCTAGGAACTCCCGTGCCTGTATCTGCTTCACCTGTCCCAGGATCCTGGTGTTGTCCCAGTCAAATTGGTGGGTTTCCTTATCCATGTGGATGGAGTTAAGTGAGTATTGGTCAGAGAATTCCTAACAAAGGTACACAGGAAAGCCATACACACTGACCAAGTACTGAACTTCAACAGCAACCACCCTAACACCCACAAGCGAAGTTGCGTGAGAACATTATTTAAACAGGCAACAGCACACTGCAGCAGCACAGAACTATGCCAAAAAGAAGAGTACCTTTTCCAAGTATTCAAAGACAATGGATACCTGAAAAACTCGGTTAGAAGATGCCTATTACACAAACGATACCAGGAAGATACTACACGCCCCCGACACATTCGTCATGCTACCTTACATCAAGAACACATCTGAACTGACCACAAGACTCCTATGATCACTGGGTATCAGAGTAACACACAAACCCACATCAACCCTACACCAACTGCTCACCCGAACCAAAGACTCACTACCCACTGTGGACAGGACCAATGTCACATACAAGATTCCCTGCACAGACTGTGACAAACATTACACTGGACAAATAGGAAGGAAATTAACCACAACAGTACACGAACATCAACTAGCAACAAAAAGACACGACCAATACTCACCCATCTCCATCAACAAGGATGAGGAGAACCACCAATTCGAGTGGGGCAACTTCAGGATCCTGGGACAGGCAAAGCAGAGACAAGCATGAGAATTCCTAGAAGCCTGGTTCTCTACTAAGAAAGCCATCAATAAGCACACAGAGCTAGACTCCATATACACTTCAATGCGGAGAAAAACCGGAAGTGAGGTAATCCAGCTCAACGGACGCCACAGTTTAAATACCAGGTGGGAAAACACAACAGCGCTTCATCGGAAGCTGCACTGATGATGTTACCCAGCAGGGTAATGAAACGTCTGCAGAACAACGAACCAGCTCAGCGAGCCAACCAACCACAACATGGTCAATCTTCTCTGCATAGAGCCCCAATCCCACAAAAGGATTGCAAGAGTGAGTTTTTGATGTAGGCACAGAAAAAATCGATAGCTTTATCTTATAATAAGTTATTCCTTCTGAGGCATTTTTTGTCAATGATTCAATGTGTAGCCGCATAAGATAGAACATAGACAAGGCATAGATGTCTACAGCATGGAAACAGGCCCTTCGGCCCAACTTGCCCATGCCACCCAGTTTTCACAATGAAACTAGTCCCATTTACCGATGTTTGGTCCATATCTTTCCATACCTATCCCATCCACGTACCTGATTAAATGTTTTTTAAATGACAAAATTGTACTTGCTTCCACTACTACCTCTGTCAGCCTGTTCAAGACACTCACCACCCTCTGTGAGAAAAAAAACTCCTCTGGACCCTTTTGTTTCTCGCCCTTTTCACTTTAAACTTATGTCCTCTAGATTTAGACTCCCTTAATAACTTATAACTTTGTACCTTATGCATGTCCCTCCTGATTTTATAGATCTCTACAAGGTCACCCCCTCAGCCTCCTATGCTCCAAGGAAAAAAACGTCCCAGCTTAACCAAACTCCCAGTCCAGGTAGCACCCTGATAAATCTTTTCTGCACTTTTTCTAGTTTAATAATATCCTTTCTATAGTGGAGCGACCAGAACTGCATGCAGTACTCCAAATGTGGCCTCACCCAGATCTTGTACAACTGAAACAACATGTCCCAACTCCTACACTCAATGATCTGACCAATGAAAGCAACCATACCAAAAGTCTTCTTCGCCACCCTGTCCACCTGTGACTCCACTTTCAATGAGCTATGAACCTCTACCCCTATATCTCTTTGTTCTAATAATTTTCCCCAGGGCCCTACCATGGACAGTATAAGTTCTGTTTTCATTTGACCCACCTTGCATTTATCTAGATTTAAACTCCATCTGCCATTCTGTAGCTCAACTGTCCCAGTTGATCAAGATCTCGCTGCATTCCCAGATAACCTTCTTCACTGTCCACTGTACGACCAACCTTGGTATCATCCACAAACTTACTTACCATACCTCCTAAATTCTTATCCAAATCATTTCCATAAATGACAAATAACAGTGGACCACGCTCCAATCCCTGTGGCACACCGCTGGTCCAGTCTGAAAAACAACTCTCTATCACCACTCTCTGCCTTGTGCCATCAAGCCAATTTTGTATCGAATTGGCTAGATTTCCCCGAATCCCATGAGATTTAACCTTATTCAACAAGCTACTATGCAGTACCTTGTCAAAGGCCTTGCTATAGTCCATGTAGACATATTTGCTACTGTAAAAGTCTGGTTATTCATATTTCTATAGGACTGTAGCTAAACCCATTTTTCAAAAGAAAATTATGGATAGATGTTTTTAAGCAGTTCCACACGTCATTATTACTCTAAGTTTTACTGATGCTGTACTGAGTCTATACAGATTGAATGGACAAGGAAGTGTCATGATTTGGCATAGATATCATGAGGGGCTACTGAGGTGCAAGAATGTATTGGTTGACATGGAAGTGATATGGAAAGTTGGTCAGAGATTTCCAGCATCCACAGTATTTTTTTTAAATTTAGCACATGGCTGCCTGTGTGGCAGTGATCTAATTCTAAGGGTGGAAAGCCTGATGCTACCCTATACCACTTCCCTGCTCCCTTCCCTCTCCACCAAAGCTCCATTGCAGAAGCTGGTTATGAGTGGGGACTTTCAACTGAGTCAGATCTGCCAATTCATGAAATTTCCTGACTGAAGCTGCTGTCTCAATGAAGAATATCCAGTGCTAGATAGTCAGAAAATCATTATGATACAAAAAGTGGCTCTTCAGCCCATCAAGTTCATTTCAACTCTCTGTCCTGTACGTACAGCCTGCAAATTTATTTTCTTCTACTGCTAATTCAATATTCTTTGGAAATCATTTGTTGTTCCTGCTTCCATCACCTCTATTTCCTGGTCCCTCGCACCACAGCTACATCTTTAAGCTCAAATATTTCTTTTATTCATTCATGGGACAAGAGCATCACTGGTTGGCCAGCATTTACTGCCCATTCCTAGTTGCCCTTGAGAAGGTGGTGATGAGCTATTTGCAATCCATGTGCTATGGGTTGACCCACAATGCTGTTGGGAGGGAATTCCAGGATTTTGACCCAGCAACAGTGAAGGAATGGTGACGTATTTCCAAGGCAGGATGGTAAATGGCTTGGAGGGGAACTTGCAGGTGGTGGTGTTCCCATGTATTTGCTGCCCTTATCCTCCTAGACAGAAGTGGTCATAATTTGGAAGGTGCTGTCTGATGATCTTTGGTGGTTTCAGTAGTGCATTTTGTAGATAATACACACTGCTGCTGCTGAGCACCAGTGGTGGAGAGAGTGGATGTGGTTCCAATCAAGCAGTTGCTTTGTCTTGGATAATATCAAGTTTCTTGAGTATTGCAGCTATCCAGCAAGTCAAGAGTTTTGCACTACACTTCTGACTTGTGCTTTGAAGATGGTGGACAGGCTTTGGGTAGTGACAAGGTGAGTTACATGCCACGGTATTCCTTGGCTCTTGTCGTCACTATGTTTATGTGGCGAGTTCAGTTGAGTTTCTGGTCAGCCCCCAGAATGTTGATAGTGGGGATTCAGGTATGGTAACACATATTTGCGAAGCCTCCTCCTCCAGTGAGCTGGTTAGTTGTCCACCACCATTCATGACATACTGCTGAGCTTAGATCTGATCTGTTGAATGAGAGATTATTTAGCTGTGCCTATCACTTGCTGCTCATGTTGTTTGGCATGCAAGTAGGCCTGTTTGGTAGTTTCACCAGGTTGACACCTAGTCTTCAGGTATGCCTGGTGCTGCCCCTTTCAAGCCCTCATGCACTCTCCACTAAACCAGAGTTGATCCCCTGGCTGATATAATGGGTGAATGGGATATAGGCTGGGGCATAGGTTTGCAGATTGTGCTGGAGTACAATTCTACTGCTGTTGATGGCTCACAATGCCTCATGGATGTCTAGTCTTGAGTTCCCAGATCTGTTTGAAGTCTGTCCCATCTAACAGGGTAGAAATGCTACACAACATGATGGAGGATGTTCTCAATATGAAAGTAGGACTTCGTCTCTCCAAAGACTTTGCAGTGGTCACTCTTACTAATACTGTCATGGACAGATGCATCTGCAGCCAGCTGATTGGTAAGGATGAGGTCAAGTATGTTCTTCTCTCTTGTTGATTCCTCCAACACCTAACACAGACCCAGTCTAGCAGCTATGTCCTTTAGAACCCAACCAGCTCAATCAGTAGTACTGTCACCAAGCCACTCTTAGTGGTGGAAATTGAAATCCCTCACCCCAGCGTACATTTTGCACCCTTGCCACTATCAGTGCTTCCACCAAGTTTTGCTCAACATGGAGGAGTACTGATTCATCACCCGGCGGCGGAAGGTAAGTGGAAGTTAAGAGAAAGTTTCCTTGCCCATGTTTAATTTGATGCCTTGAGACTTCATGGGGTCAGGTCAATATTGAGGACTCCAATGGCATTCCCTCCTGATCCCTCCCTCTGCCACCTCTGCTGAGTCTGGTGTGCCAGTGGAACCGGATATATCCAGGGATAGTGATGGTGATGTCTGGGACATGACTCCGTGAATATGAAAATGTCAGGCTGTTGCTTGACTAGTTTGTAAGACAGCTCTCCTAATTTTGGAACTAGCCCCAAGATGTTAGTAAGGAGGACTTTACAGTGTCGACAGAGCTGTTTCTGCCACTGTCTTTTCTGGTGCCTAGATCGATATCAGGTGGTCCATCCAGTTTCATTTCTTTGTTGAGACTTTGTAGCAAATGATACAACTAAGTGGCTTGTTAGGCCATTTCAAAGGGCAGTTGAGAGTCATACACATTGTTATGAGTCTGGAGTCGCATGTGTGCCAGACCAGGTGAGGATGGCAGGTTTCCTTCTCTGCAGGACATTAGTGAGCAAGTTGGGCTTTTTCGAAAACGGTTTTATGGTCATCAGTGGATTCTTAATTCCAGATATTTCGTACCAAATTCAAATTGGACCATATGCTGTGGCGGGATTCAAACCCAGAACTCTAGAATATTAGTCGAGTTTCTGGATGAGCCCTGAAATCACTTTCAGAGAAGACAAAGAACCATGAGGCAGTACCTACATGGAGAACAAAACTGGCCACTTCACTCAAGTGTAGTATTTGATTCAAGCCAAACTTTTGGGTTAAAATTAAGATTAAATGTGGATTAAGTTAAAGGCAAGGTAAAGTGAAGTTAAATTAAGTGAGTTAGAGATGAAGTTAAGTTAGATGAAATAAGAAGTAAATGCTGCAATGAATGTATGTTTTATATTAAGTATTGGTAATTAATGGATTAAATAAAGAAGGGCTTGTCTATCTAAATTGAGTCATTTCCTGCCTTTTGTCTGTCACACAAGGGAAGAATACCTGGGTAAAATGTTTCAGTACTCCGTTTTAGGCAACATTATCAAAGCGTATCATAATCAAAGAACACAGAACAGTACAGCTCAGTACAGGCCCTTCAGCCCAAGATGTTGTGCCGACCTATTATCCTACTAAGATCAAACTACTCTGCATACCCTACATTTTACTATCCTCCACGTGCCTATCCGAGAGTCGCTTAAAAGTCTCTAAAGTAGCTGACATGTATATACATCATTCAATTTGTCCCTCCCCAGTACCTAATGTTCAAAGGAAAATAATGCAGCTTCTCCAACTAACCACATAGGTAAAATTCCTCATCTCTGGAACTATTATGTTTAATCTACCCTGCATTCTCTCAAGGATACTTCTATTCCTCCAAAAATATGATAATCAGAATGGAATACAGAACTCTAATTGGGTCTAATAATGATTCAGCTTAACTTCCCAACTTTTATACTCAATATCTCTAAAGGTCTAATGCCAATATGATATGTTAATTACTCTCTCAACTAAACCTAGCACCTTCAAAGTTCTATGCACATGAACTCTCAGATTTCCTTGTCTCTGTATACGCTTAACAAATGTACCTTTCAGTCTGTATTGCCTCTCCTGCTCCCTCTTGCCAAAATCCATCAACCCCCACATTTTTCGATTAAATTCCATCTTCAATTTTGCTGCCCATTCTGCTAGCTTGTGTCCTGTGGCAGATAATTGGCATCATCCTCACTGTCTACAACAGCCAAGTTTGGTATCATTGACAAATTTTAAATTGTATTCTGGATAGCAATATTGAAACAAAAAAAGTGTGCCTAGCTTTGAACCTTAGGAACCATCACTTCAGTTTGAAAAATCAACACTTAATGCTATATTGTCACTTCACATTCAGTTCTTCCTTCAGAGATGCTCGATTCTGATGTAAACAATTTTACACCATTATGGGATAGATGTCGCAAATAAAATAGGATGTGGGTAAAAGTATATTTCATAATGGCATAGGACCCAAGTTATTATTATGAATGAAGACACCTGGGTAGATTTTAACTTGCCTAGCTAATTGTTGTGAATTTGATGCCTTGATAATAGAAAATAAAACCACGTGATGGTAATGATGGGGATTGATGGTATAATAAAAACTTTAATGTCCTTCATTTGTTTCTTAAAAAAGGTCAAAAGAAGTGTATTTTTTCGAAAAGCCTGGTTATTTTTCCATTCTGTTAATGCTGTGTTTGCAAACTGTACCAATGTGTACAAGGTACATTAATGCACGACCTGAAAAAATCAATTTTAACTGTTAATCTGTTTTAGTTTTAGTTTCTTGGTTCAGTTGAGATTAAAATTCTTGCCAATAATAATAGTAAAACTTTGTCACCTCATTGATGCCCTAGAGGTAAGTGTAGGTGAATGACTGAGCTAAATGCAGACCCTCTGGCTGATTTATTACTTGGCAAGTAATCATATTAAATGCAGAAGACACTAAGCCTCTAGGTACTTACATCAAAACAAAAGGGCATCAATCCTTTCCAAAACCTGTTATTATAGAGATAAACTCAGAAATTCCATTACGAGCTGACTACTGAGAATAGTAAACACTTGGAAATTGGAAACAGTGATTCTCAGCATGGAATTACGGAGTTTCATGGATATCACAGTCACAGTTGATTCAGTAGTTCTACATATTGGGAAAACACTGCAGTAACATGTACTGTACTATGGGCCATCATCAAGACTGATAACAAAGTATAGAAAAGTAGAAGTACATTCTTCCCAATGAAGTTCGGTATTTATTCCTGTCCCATTGTAGTAGCAGGTGAAGTAATTACACAGGAAATAATTACACAGGAAGATAATCATCACTAAGCATCAAGTTCAACTATTTGTCTTGAATCAGGCAAAGATCAAATACTCGGACTATATAGCCTTGACAATGTAATTATCACGTTTTTTTTTAATCAAAATTAAAAGACGCATCTCGCAAAATTAAATGTACTTTTTAGTTGTCACAAAATCTGAGTGAAGTCAGTTGTTTCAACTTGCAGGTATATTTGCTGGAGCAATCATTATATAAAAGATTGTGTTTAATAATAGTGACTGAAGCAAACCGGCATGTTATCCTCAATACTAGTTTCAATCTTTAATGCCTTCTTCCATCACGAGTGGTGGTTGAGGACAAAATCCATATCTTTGGAGCCAGAGCTTACCCCTACAGCTCAGCTAACATAAGTCTGCTCTGTAGACTAAGTGGTTACACCAGTATATCCATTTATGTGCCCAATCTCACCATTTACATTTTCCTTTGCATTTCCTAGTAATTCTGGATGCTTGTTGTGTATACATCAAAGTGATTTCTAGTGTTAGAGGTAGAATGATGCAAAAAATAATAATGTATGAAATCACTGAATTATTACTGTCTCATTTAAACACACAATTCTTACTGCAGTAAATGATTCCTAGACAGTTCATGGTAGCCAAGAAAATGGCCAGGGATCGAACGTTATATTATCTTCTGGTCTCTTTTTGGCCCTTTTCTACAGCACTGCCAAAAACAGGTGAAAAATATAAGTGAATTATGTATGTTCTGACCATCAAATAAAATGGACATGGGGCATAAATTGAATAGTATGAAAAACTGGTGCAGGGATCAGCATGTGTAATGATTAAGTGATTGTTCAATGGAACACAAGGCAGCATGAAAATTTTAAACTGCCTACTAATGATAGTAGTCCTGGCTGAACTCAGAAATTATCCGTGCAATTCATTAGCTGAACACATCAGCGAGGCCTCAAAAATCGTTACCAACTTGCACTACTATCACCCATTCCTTAGAAGTAGGAGGTGCACTGTGGCTGGGACAGGTTTTGGGAGTCATTCTTCAAGTAAAGCTCATTTTGGGAAAATGTGAAGCCTGACCAACCACATGAGAGTCCGGGCACTCAGGTTACAGGACACCACATTAAAAATCTTGTTGGAGGATGTGGAAAGGAGGAATGAAGGCCAGTATGTGGTCAGGAAGGCAGCAGGCCCGACAGACAAACAAGGTGGGAACAGATAACAGAAGAGTTCTGGTCAAGACCAAATTCAACACTAAGGACCTGGATGCGGTGCTGTTTAATGGCTCCACATGACTGGTCAGGTGAGGGAATGTCTCTTCAAGTAACTGCAACTGCTGCATCTTTTACCTATGTTCTGGGTGTCAAGACGAGATTCTTGCTAAGCAGCAACAGGTTGCCTACTGAAGGGAATTATTGCTTGTTTACAATCTTATTAACTACAGACTTTATAAAAACCAAAAGAACTGCGGGTGCTACAAATCAGGAACAAAAACAAAGTTGCTGGAAAAGCTCAGCAGGTCTGGCAGCATCTGTGAGGGAGAAAACAGAGTTAACATTTCGGGTCCGGTGACCCGAAAGTTCTGAGGAAGGGTCACCAGACCCGAAATGTTAGCTCTGTTTTCTCCTTCACAGATGCTGCCAGACCTGCTGAGCTTTTTCAGCTACTTTGTTTTCGTAACTACAGACTTTGCCTTATTAACATTGAGCTTTCCACCCTACAATCCATCATGAGAAAACTAAATGCTGAGAGTTCTTGACATGGAGTCAGAGCAGGTACCTAGCAACTTCAGCATGTTGTTTACTCCAAAAAATTTCCATGTTGGACATCAGGCATTAGGGGGTCAGGTGGATGACAGTGAGTAATGGAAGCTGTTTCAGGCAACAGTAAAAGTGGTACAACATAAGCCTTGTTGGGTGGAGTGGATAGTAGCAGAAATAGAGCGAGTGTAAGGTAGCAAAAAGAAGAGGTGGCACTTATTCTGGCAAAGTGGAGAAGGTCACTGATCATCTTCCTACATCGCTGTGCATTCCTTTATTCAACAGACACCGCACTGACCCAGATGGCACGGTGTCATGACCACTTCTGCTGTTCCTGCCATTGCACCATCTCATCATCCACTGCCTCTAGGTCCTTGTCAGCATAGTGAGGTGCCAATTTTCCCTTCTCTGCCATGTCTGGGGAAAATGTCAGGAAATGTGCAGAGCAGCTCATGACTAACAGTGCTTGTCCATATGTACGATAGTATTTTAAAGATGGCATGGCACCAGGGATGCCAACCAATTCCGGGATATCTTGGCAATGGTGAGTTGATCCAGGTATAAAAAGTGGTAAAATGGGGCTTGAGTCAGACAAGAGGGTTGCCATAGGGGTGAAGCAGGTAACTGATGAGGTGAGTTTGCTGTGATATGGCGAGAAATCTCACAAGGCTTTACTGTGAGAAACCCTCCATGAAGCTTGACAACACTGGAGCCAAAAAAACAGCAGGATTCAGCCTAAATTTTTTAGTCATGTGACATGGTTCTTGGATTGTAAACCTTCGTTGTACTCCCTTCATGGTCAATACATCTTTCCTCAGGTAAGGCGACCAAATAAGGTTCTGTCTAATAAGGTGGTTTCACTGGTTCTGATCATAAACCATTGTGCGTGTTACAGGAGACAATTGTTAGCATTGCATGAATCATAATGAACTTCAATAGTTTCCTTTCAAACCAAATCCACTTATTTCCCATCCCAAATTACCCTTGGGAAGGTAGTGGTGAACTGCCTTTTTGAGCAACTGCAGTCCCTGGTCAATACACCCACAGTGCTGTTAGGGAAGGAGTTACAGGATTACAGCAAAGGTAAAGGAACAGTGACGAGGCGGCATGGTGGCACAGTAGTTAGCACTGCTGCCTCACAGCACCAGGGACCTGGGTTCGATTCCACCCTCGGGCAACTGTCTGTGTGGAGTGTGCATGTTCTCACCATGTCTGTGTGGGTTTTCTCCGGATGCTCCGGTTTCCTCCCACAGTCCAAAGATGTGCAGGGTCGGTGGATTGGCCATGCTAAATTGCCCGTAGTGTTCAGGGATGTGTAGATTAGGTGGGTTTGTAGGGGGATGGGTCTGGGTGGGATGCTCTGAGGTTTGGTGTGGACTTGTTGGGCCGAAGGGCCTGTTCCCATACTGTAGGTATTCTATGTAGTTGCAAGTCAGAACGATGTGAGACTTGAAGGGGAACTTGCAGATGTGTCACATGGTGCCTGTGTTGGACGAAGTCACATGACACCAGGTTAAAGTCTAACAGGTTTATTTGAAATCACAAGCTTTTGAAGTGCTGCTCCTTCGACAGGAGAAGTGACTTAGTGAATAGTACAACAAAAAAACTGCTGGTATGATTTGTATACAGGTGCAGCAAACTCAAACTTACTAATTAGACCAGCTACGTTTTCCTCCAAATCATTCAAGTAGAACATGAACAGCAGTGGTCCCAGCATAGATCTCTGCGGAACACCACTAGTGAGAACCCTTCGTTCCATAATTGTAAATGATGTCAAAGTTCCAAGTAGTGACCAAAGCTCTAAGTTCATCTCCTTTGTACAGGTCCCACCTCCACCAGAACTGGACCCAATGCCCACAAATCTGAAATCCTCCCCCTCACACCATCTTTTCAGCCACATGTTCATCCAATATATCCTGCTGTTTATACTTTGACTAGTTCATGCCACTGGTAGTAATCCTGAGATAACTACCTTTGAGGTCCTACATTTCAACTTTCTTCCTAGTTCTCTACGCTTTGCTTTTAGGACCTCATCCCTTTTTTTAACCTATGTTGTTAGTACCAACATGTACCTCAACCACTGGCTGTTCGCCTTTCCCCTCCACAATGTCCCGCAACCATTCTGAGACATCCACAACCGTAGGACCAGGGAGGCAACACACCATCCTGGACTCTTGTTTGTGGCTACCGAAACGTTATCTACTCCCCTTTTAGAACATAGAACATAGAACATAGAACATTACAGCGCAGTACAGGCCCTTCGGCCCTCAGTGTTGCGCTGACCTGTGAAACCAATCTGAAGCCCATCTAACCTACACTATTCCATTATCATCCATATGTTTATCCAACGACCATTTAAATGCCCTTAAAGTTGGCGAGTCTACTACTGTTGCAGGTAGGGCAACTTTCAGCGATCTATGCACAAGGACACCGAGATCTCTCTGCTCGTCCACACTACCAAGAATCTTACCGTTAGCCCAGTACTCTGTATTCCTGTTACTCCTTCCAAAGTGAATCACCTCACATTTTTCTACATTAAACTCCATTTGCCACCTCTCAGCCCAGCTCTGCAGCTTATCAATGTCCCTCTGTAACCTGCAACATCCTTCCGCACTATCCACAACTCCACTGACTTTAGTGTCATCCGCAAATTTACTAACCCATCCTTCTATGCCCTCATCCAGGTCATTTATAAAAATGACAAACAGCAGTGGCCGCAACACAGATCCTTGCGGTACACCACTGGTAACTGAACTCCAGGATGAACATTTCCCATCAACCACCACCCTCTGTCTTCTTACAGCTAGCCAATTTCTGATCCAAACCGCTAAATCACCCTCAATCCCATGCCTCCGAATTTTCTGCAATAGCCTACTACGGGGAACCTTATCAAACGCTTTACTGAAATCCATACACACCACATCAACCGCTTTACCCTCATCCTCCTGTTTAGTCACCTTCTCAAAGAACTCAATAATGTTTGTGAGGCACGACCTACCCTTCACAAAACCGTGCTGACTATCCCTAATTAAATTATTCCTTTCTAGATGATTGTAAATCCTATCTCTTATAATCCTTTCCAACACTTTACCCATAACCGAAGTAAGGTTCACTGGTCTATAATTACCAGGGTTGTCTCTACTCCCCTTCTTGAACAAGGGGACAACATTTGCTATCCTCCAGTCTTCTGGCACGATTCCTGTAGACAATGACAACATAAAGATCAAAGCCAAAGGCTCTGCAATCTCCTCCCTAGCTTCCCAGAGAATCCTAGGATAGATCCCATCCAGCACAGGGGACTTATCTATTCTCACACTGTCCAGAATTGCTAACACCTCCGCCTTATGAACCTCAATCCCGTCTAGTCTAATAGCCTGTATCTCAGTATTCTCCTCAACAACATTGTCTTTTTCCTTTGTGAATACTGACGAAAAATATTCATTTAGCACCTCTCCTATCTCTTCGGACTCCACACACAACTTCCCACTACTGTCCTTGACTGGCCGTAATCTTACTCTAGTCATTCTTTTGTTCCTGACATACTTATAGAAAGCTTTAGGGTTTTCCTTGATCATACCTGCCAAAGACTTCCCGTGTCCCCTCCTGGCTCTTCCTAGCTCTCTCTTTAGGTCCTTCCTGGCTAACTTGTAACTCTCAGGAAGGACCTAAAGAGAGATTGAATCCCCAGTAATATTAGCATTTCCAGCCTATTTCTGTCTCCCACTGCGGCAGAGTCAACCCTGGTGCCATGAATTTGGCTGTTGCTGTTATCCCCGAGAGGTCATTCCCCTCACTGTATGCAAAAGGTACACCTGGTTTGCAGGAGAACTGCTTCAGGAGATTCCTGCTCTGCCTGGTGGTCACCATTTCTTTCCTGCCTGCTGAGTCTGAGCCTGCAATGTGACCACCTCTTTATTCATGCTATCCATGATATTCTCCGCCTAGCAAATGCTCCAGAGATTCCCCAGATGCTGCTTGACCTCCAAAAATCTGGCTTCCAGGAGCTGCAGCT
Source organism: Ginglymostoma cirratum (assembly GCA_024137785.1). Lineage (NCBI taxonomy): Eukaryota > Metazoa > Chordata > Chondrichthyes > Orectolobiformes > Ginglymostomatidae > Ginglymostoma > Ginglymostoma cirratum. The sequence goes on from JAHRHZ010000013.1 coordinate 957,167, forward strand.
GGTGATAATTCTTGTACACATGCAGGTCTCAGGCACTGAAAATGTGCTCGGCTTCTCACATCAAGCAATAGGAGCAGACTAAGATAACAACTTGTAGAGCTGGATGAACACAGCAGGCCAAGCAGCATCAGAGGAGCAGGAAAGCTGACATTTTGGGCCTAGACCCTTCTTCAGAAAATTCAGTGCAGACTACCATTTGAAACTCTCCTGCCATGTCTTACCCATTTAACTTAATTAATCCTTACAATGTCAATTACTTTTAATACTAAATTGAAGCTGCTGGTGTTCTCTGTTCTAATGACAATTTCTCAAAACTTACCTGCTACTCATCAACAACATTTTCCAGAAGCTATTTAGGTTTGCGATGGAAATCTCGCTGCCGATCTTCCTCTCATGATGTTCTGTCTCCTCTCATCTGAACATTGCGGGATGGAAACACAACAGTAATGTAATGTTTGTTGCTGTGATGGCGTACAACTAGTGGGCATACATAAAGGATCTCACAGGTAATGCTCTTCCCACCACCAGCCAAGTGATGTCTTGGTGCTTGTTAGAAAGTTCTAGTGATAAGGCATTCTGCCAAATTACTTTGACAGTCTAGTCAGGGAACCACACAACAGGATCTATCCTCTCCTTTTCCCTCAGGGTCACAAGGATGCTTCATGCTGACCACTTCCGGATGGACTTGTGGTCAAAGGTGTTTTTCGTTGCAAATTTGTCCATGAAGGACAGGTGATATGGAGCGGTCCAACTACTTGGAGCATTCTGCTGCAGCAAGGCAAGTCCCATGCTTCACAAAACCAGGGACAGGCAGAACCTCAGTACACCATGACATTTCATGTTTGTGTTTCAAGGGTCCATGCACAACTTGATGCAGCCGCACACAAAGGTGTCCATCAGTGGGAGGGAAACATTGGGTACATGTGTCCCCACCCCATCCAGAGTTTTGTACATGGAGTCCCTGAAGATGAGATCTACCTTAGGCTTCCAGGTGAAATGGAAGTTAGCTCGAGTGCCTGAAACAGCGCAGTTTGGGGGGGATGGGCCACACCTGTGCTAAGTACAACAACAGAGAGAGTGCCTCACACCTGATGACGAGGTTTTTAACCACAATGGAGAGGGAGCGGTGCTCCCAAGGGACCAGTTTCTACTTCACTTTGGCAATGTGCTCCTCCCAAGATTTTGTGCATGCCCCAGGCCCTCTGAACCACATTCCCACCACTTTCAGGGAATCTGTCCTCTCAGTGAAGGGGATGAAGGATTTGGTTGGTACAGTTCCCAAGGAACATGGCCTCAATTTACCTTGGTTTCCGAGGCTAGTTCGAACTGGTTGCAGACACTCATGAGTCTGCACACTGACAGTGGATCCGAGCAGAAAACAGCAATGTCGTCCATTTACAGGGAGGCTTTGACCTGTTGGCCTCCGCTGCCTGCAATAGTCACCTCTCTCAGGCTCACATCCTTCCCAATGGACTCAGCAAAAGGCTCTGTACAACACACAGACAAGGTAGGAGAGAATGGGCAGCCCTGCTTGGCTCTGCATCTGATCGGGAAGCTTTCTGATTTCCACCCATTGATTGAGACTGCGCTAACGATGTTGATGTCGAGCAGTTGGGTTCAATTGCAGATTCCCTCCCCAAAGTCCATTTGGAGATCACATCCCATATGTGTGTGTGCGATATCCTGTCAAAGGCCTTGTCCTGTTCCAGGCTGATGAGGCAGGCATCCACCTCCCTGTCCTGCACATAGGCAACTGTATGCCTGAGGAGTGCGAGGCTCTCAGAGAACGTCCTGCCCAGGTTTGCTCAAAGTGAATCACTAATCCCAGAGCAGACCTGACCTGGCTGGCAATGACCTTAGACAGGATTTTGCAATCTGTATTCAGCAATAATATTGGCCACCAATTTCTAATTTCCTCCCTTTCCCCTTTTCGCTTGTAGATGAGAGTGATGATACGTATCCTCATGGATTCCTAGGCCAGGGGCAATGGCCTAGTTAATCCAGAGACCCAGATAATGTTCTGGGGACTCAGGTTCGAATCCCGCCATGGCAGATGGTGGAATTTGAATTCAATAAATATCTGGAATTAAGAATCTAATGATGACCATGAACCCATTGTCAATTGTCGATCACTAATGACCTATAGGGAAAGAAAACTGCCATCCTTACTTGGTCTGGCCTACAAGTGACTCCAGATCAACAGCAATGTGGCTGATTCTTAACTGCCCTCTGGGCAATTAGGGATGGGCAATAAATGCTGCCTCACCAGTAACGCCCTCATCCCGTGAATGAATAAAGAAAAGAATAAAGAATTCCCTCATGGTACCTGGCAGAAGCATTCTGTCATACACCTCCAGCAGGTCCTAGCCAATCAAGTCTCACAGAGCCGAATACAGTTCGGCCGGTAAGCCATTACTTCCAAGAGTTTTATTCTTTTCTGAGGACTCGAGGGCCTTGGTCAGCTCACCCCAGAGATCATGACTAGTCCAGCCTCTTCAGCATGCTGTTGCCTAAGACCTCTGTGATAGAGGACAGGAACGACTGGGAGGCCAAGCTGTCTGTGTGTGTGCTTCGTGTCATACAGTCAGGCATAAAAGGATTTGCTGATCCTCAATATTTCAGACTGAGTTAACATTACCGAGCCATCTTTTTCCTTCAGGCTGCTGAGCACAGAGCTCTCCTTGTGCTCCTTCTGGAAGAAAATATGCAAGTACATCTCATCTTGCTACATGGTGTGGGCTCTGGACTGGAAGATTATCTTGGAGATCTCTGAGGCAAAGAGCGAGGCTTGTTGGGTCTTCATCTCCTAGAGATCCTCCGTGACACTGATCCTCATCTTCTGCAGCAAGAGTAGCTTCTACTTGCTTTTCTGGAGTTTTGACAGTTTTGCCCACCTCTCTCTTGCCTTCTGACTGTCTTTAAGGATGAAGAATCTCTTGATATTCCCTTTGACTGTTTCCCACTAGTCCGCTGGAGACTCAAAGAGGGGCTTCATAGTTCTCCAACCTGTGTAATTCCTTTTGAGCTCCTGAATGTGTTCTGGGGTCAACAATTTCGTATTCAGCTTCCAGGTTCCCTTGCCAGCCCGCTGGTCATCCTGTAGGCGGCAGTTGACCACTAGGAGGCAGTGGTCAGAGAAGAACACCAGCTTGATGTCAGTGGATCTGACCAAAAACGTGCGGGACGCAAATAGGAAATCTATCCTTGAGCAGATAACCCGTTAGGCTGCGACCAGGTGTATCTACGCTGCGCTCCATCTGTACGAGTGCTGAATATGCCATGTAGCTGGCAACTTTAACTGTTTCCATCAGGAATATGGCCATGGAGTCCAGTTCGCTATCAGCCCCTCTGGATCGCCCATCTGCATTGATGATGCTGCTGAAGTCTCTAGCCAGTATGATCGGCCTGGACATCGCTAACAGCAGTGGAAGCTGCTGCAGGACAGTCAGCTGCTCACTCTTTACCACTGGGGCATATTTGTTAATTAGTGTCAGGAGTATTTCTGTATGTAACATCTGCTAAGAGGAGGAGCATGCCCACCACCTCCTTCACAACGTAGATGGTGAAGTTGCCTCCTTGCATCAGAATATCCTGGCCAGAGGAACGGCTATCATTTCCCCTGACCAAATCAAAGGCCCACGGGTCCATAAGCTCGACCATCTCCTGTAGCTGCTGAGGTGCAGTATCCCTCACTCCTGCAGAAACAGGAGGTCTCCTTTGTCATTGGCTAGATAAGCCAACGTGGAAACACATCGCATGGCAGATTTAATGCAACACGTTAGTACTTGCAACTGTAACACCCACTTTAAAAGTTTATACGATAACCCAATGTCTATTCACTCACAGTGTTGTCACTGGGGTCTCCCTGCATTCCGGTGGAGTGGGCAAAATGTTGGACACTCTCCACACTTTGGTAGGTGTCCTGTTCCTCCCTGGAGGGATTACCCTGCTCCAGTATTGTCGGGGCGAGAACGAAGCCAGCAGGATCCAGTTCTGAGGCTGACAAAGGGACTGTCAGAGCATCGCTGCTCCTGGTTGTCCAGAGCTGCAGTGCGGTGGGTACCCCCTGGTTCCTGATGACTGGAGGTTGGACTGCACCGGGTCCCTCCGGAGGTCCGGAGTTTCCGGGCTGGGGGGTGCTCCTCTCCTTCTCCCCCATGGAGCTCTGCTTTTTTTTTGTTGATGGTCATCCCTCATCATCAGAGGAGCTGCTGATGTAGCCATCATGCTGCTGCCTCTTTCCATTTTGCTGTGGAGCTTTGGGGGCCTGTTTCTCACTGGTTCCTCCTCCATTGATTCCGTCTGTTCAAGTAGAGATTGGGTTGGTTGCTGTGCCTCCATACTGGTTACCTTTTCCTCTTTTCCAGCCTGTCCCTCCTTCTGGGTGTTCCTCGTATCAGTTTTCTTGCTGGGAGATAGCACCTTACTGACATTTAGGGGTCTACAGCTCACGTTGTCACTTCTGACCATCTGATTGTAAGTGACGCACATCCCCCACCGTCCCAGTCTTGGGTAGGCTTTGTATAGGCAGCCTACTTCCCCACATGGGTTGCAGCTCTTAGACTCCTTGCAGTCCTCAGTCAGGTGGCCCTCCTGTTTGCAGTTATGGCAGAAGGTCCACTCCTAGAATGCAACAAGCAATATCTCAGCACCCTCTGGTTGGATGCCTTTCCTCCTGCTTGTCACCAAGGATGATCTTTCACCATGTCTTTCACGCCCACGCTGACTGCAAAGTCTGCTCCTAGAATATAAATGAGTGATGGACAGCACAGTGGCTCAATGGTTAGCGCTGCTGCCTCACAGCGCCAGGGACCTGGGTTCAATTGCAGCCTTAGGCGACTGTCTGTGTGGAGTTTGCACATTCTTCCTGTGTCTGCGTGGGTTTCCTCTAGTGCTCTAGTTCTCCGGTGCTCTGGTTTCCTCCTACAGTTCAAAGATGTGCAGGTTAGGTGGATTGAGGATGAAATGGTGGGGGGTGAGTCTGGGTGGGATTGTCTTCACAGACTCAGTGTGGACCTATTGGACTTAATGGCCTGTTTCCACACTGTAGGGATTCTATGATTTTATGATGTCTCAGCACCCTCAGTAATGTCATTCCGTAGACATTATAACAATAAAGGACATGTCTCCCTACGTACTCGTATATAAAATCCTAGGCTTTTTTCAGGAATTCTTCCCAAGTTATAAATTTGCTTTGTAAATTATCCTTTTCACTGTTTCAGCAAAATGCACACAGATACAAGATAAAATATTAGGATTTCATGCACTTTTGAAATAACTGTCAATGACCGTGTATGCATGCAAAAAGTAATCAAATTAATAACATTCTCCCAAAGCACATCAAAGCACATGACCAGAACTATTACACACTTAAACGTGAAGGCAATATTCTTTAAAGAGGGCTAGAGTACAAGAGTAAGCTTGCAGGGAAGATAAAACCGACTGTATAAGTTTCTACAGGTATGAGAAGACAAAAAGTTGCTGACGACAAATGTAGGTCCTTAGAAACAGGCGAGTTTATAATGGGAACAATGAAATGGCTGACTAACTAATTACCTACTTTGGTTCTCTGTTCATAAAGGAAGCCACAAATAACATACCAGAAACACAGGGTCTAGTGAGGGGGAGGAACTGAAGGAAATCAGTATTAATAGGGAAATGGTGTTAGCAAAATTGATGGGATTGAAGGCTGATAAATCCCCAGGCCCTGATAATCCTTGAGTACTTAAGGAAGTCGCCATAGAAATAGTGGCACTGGTGGTCATATTACAAGATTCTATAGACTCTGGAACAATTCCTACAGATTGGAGATAATAAATCCCAGAGGGAAAACCAGGAATTATAGACCAGTCAGCCTGATGTCAGTAGTGGGAAAATGCCAGAGACATCTTTAAATAATTGGTAGCTGAGCATTTAGAAAACAGTGGCTGTATCGGATAGAGTCAGCATGGAGTTATGAAAGGGAAATCGTGCTTGACAAATCTACTGGAATTCTTCGAGGATGTATCCAATAGAGTTGATGAGGGGGAGCCAGTGGGTGTAGTTTATTTAGACTTTCAGAAGGCTTTCGATAAGTCTGATGTAAGACATTAGTATGTAAAATTAAAGCACTAGAGATTAGGGCTAGCATATTGAAATAGACAGAAAATTGGTTGCCAGGCAGAAACTGAAAAGTAGGAATAAAGGATATTTTTCCAAATGGCAGACGTTGACTAGTAGGGTAACACAGGGATCAGTAACAGGACTCCAGATATTCACAATATACATTAATGATTTGGATGAGAGAACTAAATACAAAATCTCTGAATTTGCAGATGTCAAATCTGGGTGGGAGGGTGAGCTGTGAGAAGAATGCAGAGATGCTTCAGTGTGATTTGGACAAGCTGACTGAGTGCACACATGCATGGCAGATGCAGTATAATATGGATAATGTGAGATTATCCACTTTGGTAGAAAAAACAGGAAGACAGATTACTATCTGAATGGCTATAAACTGAGAAAGGGGAATGTGCAACAAGACCTGCCTACCCTCACGCACCAATTGCTGAAGGTAAGCTTACATGTGCAGCAGGTGGTAAAGAAGGCAATTGGTATATTGGCCTTCATAACAAGAGGATTCAAATCCAGGAACAGAAATGTCTTGCTGCAATTATACAGAACCTTGGTAAGACCACACCTGGAATACTGTGTGTGGTTTTGGTCTTCTTATCTGAAGAAGGATTGTATTCACTGGAGTTCAGAAGAATGAGGGAGAATCTCTTAGAAACCTATAAGATTCTAATAGGGCAAAACAGGGAGGATATTCCAGATGACAAAGGAGTCCAGAACCAGGGATCACAGTCTAAGTATATGGGTAAACCATTTAGGACTGAGATGAGGATAAATATCCTTACCTAGAGAATGGTGAGTCTGTGACCTTTGCAATCACAGAAAGCAGTCAAGGCCAAAGCATTGTATGATTTCAAGAATGAGTTGGAGGTAACACCTGGGGCTAAAGAAACTGACTATTGAAGTGGATGACCAGCTATGATCATAATGAATGGCGGAGCAGGCTCAAACGGCCAAACGCCCGCTCCTACTCGTATTTTTTATGCTTCTATGTTTCTAGCACAGCATTATTCATATTTTATGTACACATATCAAGAGGGACAAGAACAAAGTATGGAAGAATCAGAGGCAATTAGAATCTCTTCGATTGTAGCATTACGGCAGCTAGAAGTGCCTAAAGCCTTAAAGGCAGCTGCACTTTGCAGCTAAAAGAATCTGTATGATCAATTACATGCTCCAAAAACTTTGGTATGGTTTTGAAGTCCAAAAGAAAAGGAGACGGGAAGATAGTCGTTTAGATCTGGATATTAAATTTGATGATGATCATAAGGCACAGACTAAGTGAAAAAAGAGAATCTCTGTTTAAAAGGACTTCCATTCTAGATTTGAACATCTAAAACATTCTAAAATGTACAGTAATAGTTTGGAATGGGTCAATGTTGAAAACTACATCAACCTGCACCCTATCTCTTGGTGCACTGGTTTGGGGCGCGGATAGGGAGAACAACTTGGGATTTTATTGACTGAAGACCACTTCCAGGTCTCCCAATAGTCTCAGTAACAATGGCTATCTTACTAATAATAACTTGTACCTGGTTGATAACTTGCAATAAATGGCATTGTATTAAAGACAGGAGTCTCTTCTTGATAAGATTCACTTGGTGGCAGCAAACTACCCAATCACAAGCTGGAAGCGATTGACATCCCATAACAAATGCAATACAATAATCAGCGGTGAGGATGGGAATTTGATTTAGCTGTGCCTAAAAGCAAAGTTAACAACAAGGAAATTCCAGTGGATCCAAGAGCAGACAACTCCTGTAGACCCAGTACTGAATGTTTACAGATTTATAGATATTATTTGATGGTTGCTGCAGTTGAACAGAAGACCTAAGGGACAACGTTTTCAAGCAGAAGATGGTGCATGTATGGAATGAGCTGCCGGTGGTGGTGGAGGCTGGTACAATTACAACATTTAAAAGGCATCTGGATGTGTATATGAATAAAACAGCATAGGGATACAGCAAAATTAAGAAGCTATGTAGTTACAAGAATAAATAATCACATTAGGAAGAAATGACTGGGGAAATAATAAGTTTCCAATATAAACCAGATAGAACACAGCATGAGACATGCAGCAGCTACAGAATTGTCAGAAAGTGAGAACTTGTAGGAGCACTACCAAGGTTAGGCTAGTAACTGAACAGACATTGGAACTCTGTGGGTAAAGGACAAGTGGAAAACTTTAAAACTATGGTCAAGACAGACTGAAAGGCTGCAAGTTTAAAAAAGAATTATTACAGCCCACAACAAGCATTGCCAAGAAGTGAATAACTAGAGGCATGGTTACAGTAAGAAAGTTTGGGGCTATAGAAGTAACTTAAAACAAGGCCACAGTAGCAGAAATATTGCAAAACTAGAATTAAGGTGTCAAAGGGGCAATTTGAAAACCTGAACAGATAAAGTCTAACAAAAGAAGATTTACTTAAAGCTGTGGCAAGAGCAGGAGCTACATAACTTATGGCTTTTAAGAATACTTGCACAGTCATTCAGGCAGAAAGAATGTATTAAGGTCACAGGCACCAAGACTAATTGGGGAAAGTTCTGTAAAGGTGAGAAGTCATCCTATTTGCCCATGAAAAATCAAGAAATCTTCATTTGTCCACAGAAGGCAGAAAACCTCTGTTGGACTGCAAAAATATGGGGACCCCAGTAAGTAGTACTGAAAAATTACAGAGTTTGAAATCCTTTAAGGCAAGAGAAATAAAACAGCATAATAATATCTTATAAACATTTTATTATTAGCTAATTGCATCACTTTTATACGCAGATTGGTTTTTTCTCAGCAAATGGAGAGAAACCAGATAGCAACAGTCGGAAACTAGACAGTATCAATTCCCAGCTTGAAAGTGAGGGCTAACCAGGTGTTATAGTTTGCTTGATGGGTCTTCTTTGGGCTTCTACCTTGGCAAATATTCCCAACATCTTAGAGTATGTTTCTTGGACAGTGAAGCAAAATTTTACTGAATTTTGGTTAACTCACAAGGATAGTGAACTCTGAGACGGACAGTGTAGCGTTCAAAAAGGACTTGGACAAGTTGGTGGTAAGGGAGAAAGATTTCAGATGAGTTTCAATGGAGAGAAATGTGAGGTGCATTTTGAAAGGAAGAAGATTGAAAAATCATATAAAATAAGGGGTATGATTCCAAAGAGGATGTAGGAACATAAGCAACACAAACAAAGTTTCTGGAAAAGCTCAGAAGGGTCACCGGATCCAAAACATTAACTCTGTTTTTTCCTTCACAGATGCTGCTAGTCCTGCTGAGCTTTTCCAGCAACTTTGTTTTTGTTCCTGATTTACAGCATCCGCAGTTCTTTCGGTTTTTATGTAGGAACATAAGGACTGGGTACATATATGCACAGATCACTGAAGGTGACAGGGCAAGTTGAGAGGACAATTATGAAAGCATGCAGTATTTTCCAACTTTATTAATAGCGGCATAGATTACAAAAGCAATGCTGGGATGTTGAACTTGTTTCAGATACTTGTTTGCTCTCAAATGGAGTATTGTGTACAGTTCTAGTTGTTGCATTTTTGGAAGAGCAGAAACAATTTGTAAGAATGTTTCTAGAGATGAGACATTGCAGTTATGACAATAGATTGAAGAACTGAGACTATTCTTCTCGGAGCGAAGAACACTAAGAAGACGCATGATAGACATTTTAAAAATTGTGAGTAGGCTTGATAGTGTAAATTGGAAGAAGCATTTCCTGCTTGGAAAAGATCAAGAACCAGAGGGCACAGGTTTCTAGTAATTTCCAAAAGGTGCAAAAATAATTTTCACACAGTGAATGGTAATGGTCTAGAACGCACTGCCTAGAAGTGGTGGTGTAGGTAGGTGCAATTGAGGCATTCAAAAGGGTAACGGATGACTATTTGGATAGAAATAATGTGCAAGTGTATGAGGAAAAACAGGAAATTGCCAGTAGGTCATAATGCTTATTTGAAGAGGTAGTGCAGACATGGTGGGTATAATGACCACATCCTGTGCTGTAATATTTCCGTGATTCTGTGATTCTGTGATAATGGTGTTGGGATGTAGAAGGGACTTTGTTGTGCCATGTGTTCCGAATTATGTCTAAAGGCTTCTGCAACATTGAGATTAAAAAAAAGTAAAATATTGCAGATGTTGGAAATTAGAAACAAGAACAGAAAATGCTGGAGAAACTCATTAGGTCTAGCAGCATCGATGAAGGCAGAAATAGAATTAATTTTTCAAGTCTGATATGAATCTTCTACAGAATGAAGGAGTCTTCTGAAGGCGTATCATAGGCTCAAAAATTTAACTCTATTCCTCTCTCCACAGATGCTGCCAGATCTGCTGAGTTTTCCAGAATTTTCTGCTTTTAATTAAGGTTAAGCTGATTGGCTATGAATTACAAAGCTTTTCTTTACATTCCTTTAGAACAATTCTCCAGTCCTCTCAAATCATCTTGCTGAGGATGTTTAGAAAATTATGGCCAATGTCTCCACAATTTCCACATGCAATACCTTCAATATCCTTGGATGCATCTCATCTGGTACTGGTCCCTTGCCAACTTTAAGTACAAAAGCCCATCCAATATCTCTTCTTCATCAATTTTAAACTTTTCCAGCATCTGGATTACTTCCTTTTTTACCATGACCTGGGCAGCAACTTCCTCCTTGATAAATGCGGACCTAATCTATTAATATCTCAGCAATGCCCCTTGTCACCGTACATAAAACTCCTTTTACATTCCTGACTGGCCCGAAATTTTCTCTTATCACTGTTTTATTGTGTTTATGCCTATTGAAGAATTTTCAATTACCTTTTATGTTAGATGTAAGTCTCCTCATAATTGCTCTTTGCCTTTCTTATTTGTTTTTTCAGCTCCCCCCAGAGCTTTCTGCATTTAGCCTGGTTCTGCTTCATATTAACCTTTGTTCCTTTCATCATCAAGGGAGCCCTGGATTTGTTTATATTATGTTTTCCCTTCAAGAGGATATATCTTGACTGTTCCTGAACAATCACTTATTTAATGTAAACCCATTGTTCAGCTACAGCTTTCCCTGGTAATTTTAAAGTCCAATTAATCATGGCCACATGATTATCACTCCGTTGAAGGTGGCTTTCCTCTAGTTAATTATTCTTACTCTGGATTGCTCGTCCTATTCCATAGTCAACCTAAACCTTGTTATATAATGATCATTAATCCTTAAGCAGTCTTCTCCTGACACTGGATCCACTCAGTCAACTTCATTGCCAAGAACCAGATCCAGTAATTCCTCTATATTCATTGCATCTTACTGCTATAAAGCATTTCACCTGGACATACTCTCAGAACTCTTCTCTCCACTTTACACTATTACTGTCCCAGTCGATGTAAATATAACGTAAGTCCCCCAGAATGAAGTCGACAGACGAAGACTTTCTGTGAAATGGCCCACCTCAGTCAGGACAAATGTGAAAATGTGAAAAAATTTCAACCAACAGGGAATTGTAAAACAAGTGGCTGGAATCCAGGTACGTCAATCTTTTCCACCACATCCAACAGATATATATGTCCCTTTCTCCTTTGTTAGCATTCCGCAGGGACTATTCCATCTGGGGCACCCTGGTCCATTCTTCCTCCACTCTCAATACTTCCCCAAATCCCACAGCATCATCCCATGCAATTGCAACGGCGCTACACTAATCCGTTTACCTCTTCCCTCCTCATCATTTAAGGCCCCAGCCACACTTTCAGGTGAATCAGCAATTAACCTGCACGTCACTCAATTTAGACGACTATATTTGCTGCTCACAATGTAATCTCCTCTACATTGGGCGACGAAACCATATTATGGAATACCTACATTCCATCTGTAAAAATGAATCCCTGCAGTGTGGGAAGAGACCATTTGGCCCATCAGGTCTGCATCAACCCTCCAAACAGCATCCCACCCAGACCCAGCACTTCACCTTTTCCCCATAACCTCGTATTTACCATGGCTAATCCACCAACCTGCACATCCCTGGACCAGCTCCCTGACCTTTACTACAGTCATGGAGAGGGATAGGAGCAGACGGTATAGGAAAGTATTTAATTGGGGGAGGGGGAATTACAATGATATTAGGTAGGAACTGCAGAGCATAAATTGGGAACAGATGTTCTCAAGGAAATGCACGACTGAAATGTGGAGGTTGTTTAGGAAGCACTTGCCGTGAGTGCTGGATAGGTTTATCCCACTGAGACAAGGAAGGGATGATAAGGTGAAGAAACTTGGATGACAAGACATGTGGAACATCTAGTCAAGAAGAAGAAGGAAGCTTACTCAGGTTGAGGAAGCAAGGATCTGACAAGGCTCTAGAGGGTTACAAGGTAGCCAGGAAGGAACTGAAGTATGGACTTAGGAGACCTAGAAGGGGGCATGAAAAAGCCTTGGCGGGTAGGATTAAGGAAAACCCCAAGGTGTTCTATAATTATGTAAGGAACAAGAGGATGGCCAGAGTGAGGGTAGGGCTGATCAGCGATAGTGGAAGGAACTTGTGCTTGGAGACGGAGGAGGTAGGGGAGGTCCTTAATGAATACTTTGCTTCAGTATTCACCAGTGGGAGGCACCTTGTAGTTCATGAGGACAGTGTGAAACAGGCAGATATGCTCGAACAGGTTGATGTTAGGAAGGAGGATGTGCAAGAAATTCTGAAAAACATGAAGATAGATACGTCCCCTGGGCCATACGGGATATACCCAAGGTCACTACGGGAAACGACGGAAGAGATTGCTGCCCCTTTGGCAATGATCTTTGCGTCCTCACTGTCCACCGGAGTTGTACCAGATGATTGGAGGGTGACAAATGTTATTCCCTTGTTCTAGAAAGGGAATAGGGGTAATCCTGGGAATTACAGACCTGTCAATATTACTTCTGTGGTGGGCAAATTATTGGAGAGGATTCTGAGAGATAGTATTTGGAAAAGCATAGTTTGATTATAAATAGTCAGCATGGCTTTATGAGGGGCAGGTCATGCCTCACAAGCTTTACTGAGTTCTTTGAGGATGTGACAAAACATATTGATGAAGGTAGAGCAGTGGATGTGGTGTATGTGGATTTTAGCAAGGCATTTGATAAGGTTCCACATGGTAGGCTCACTCAGAAAGTAAGGAGGCATGGGATTCAGAGAAATTGGCTGTCTGGATACAGAATTGGCTGTCCAATAGAAAACAGAGGGTGGTAGTAGATGGATAGTATTCAGCATGGAGCTCAGTGACCAGTGATGTCCTGCAGGGATCTGTTCTGGAACCCCTACTCTTTATGATCTTTATAAATGACTTGGATGAGGAAATGGAAGGGTGGATTAGTAAGTTTGCCAATGACACGTAGGTTGGTGGAGTTGTGGATAGTGTAGAGGGCTGTTGTAGGTTGCGACAGGACACTGACAGGATGCAGAGCTGGGCAAAGAAATGGCAGATGGAATTCAACCCGGAAAAGTGTAAAGTGATTCATTTTCGAAGGTTAAATTTGAATGCGGAATACAGGGTTAATGGCAGGATTCCTGGCAGAGTGGAGGAACAGAGGGATCTTGGGGTCCACATCCATAGATCCCTCAAAGTGGCTACCCAAGTTGAGAAGGATATTAAGAAGGCCTATGGTGTGTTAGCTTTCCTTGGCAGGGAGATTGAGTTGGAGAGCCACGAGGTTATGCTGTAGCTCTATACAACACTGGTTAGACTACATTTTCTGAAGAAGGGTCTAGGCCCGAAACGTCAGCCTTCCTGCTCCTCTGATGCTGCTTGGCCTGCTGTGTTCATCCAGCTCCACACCTTGTTATCTTAGACTACATTGTGTTCAGTTTTGTTGAGTTCTGGTCACCTCATTATAGGGAAGGATGTGAAAGCATTAGACAGGTTGCAGAGGAGATTTACCAGGATGCTGCCTGGAATGAAGGGCAGGTCTTGTAAGGAAAGTTAAAATAACAAAAACAAAGTTGCTGGAAAAGTTCAGCAGGTCTGGCAGCATCGTGAAGGATAAAACAGAGTTAACGCTTCGGGTCCAGTGACACTTCCTCAGAGCTGATAGTGGCTGGGAAAACGTCAGCTTATATGCAGACAGAAGGGGAGGGGATGGGGTTGGGAGTAAATAATAGAATAGAGGCTACAGAGAAAGAAGAGCAGTTGGACAAAGAGTTGATAACAATCCCTACCCCATTCCCCTCCCCTTTTTTCTCCAAATAAACCAACGTTTTCCCAGCCAGCATCAGTTCTGAGGAAGGGTCACAGGACCCAAAATTCTGTTTTTTACTTTACAGATGCTGCCAGACCTGCTGAGCTTTTCTAGCAACTTTGTTTTTGTTCTTGATATACAGCATCCACTGGTCTTTCGATTTTTATTTCTTATGAGGAAAGATCAAGGGAGCTAAGGGTTTTCTCAACGGACCGAAGAAGGATGAGAGGTGACTTGATTGAGGTGTACAAGATGATGAGAGGCATAGGCAGAGTGGATAGCCAGAGACTTTTACCCAGGGCGGAAATGAATATCATGAGGGGGCATAATTTTAAGGTGATTGGAGGAAGGTATAGGGGAGATGTCAGAGGTAGGTTCTTTACACAGAGAGTGGTGGGTGCATGGTATGCACTGCCAGTGGTGGTAGAAGTCAGATATATTAGGAATATTTAAGCAACTCTTGGATAGGCACATGGATAACAGTAAAATGAAGGGTATGCAGGGTACTTTGATCTTAGAGTAGGATAACAGGTCGGCACGACATCTTGAGCTTAAAGGCCTGTACTGTACTGTACTGTTCTATGTTCTCATTAGAATCCCTACAGTGTGGAAACAGGCCCTTTGGCCCAACAAGTCCACACCGACCCTTGGAGCATCCCACCCAGACCCATCCCGCAATAACCCACACACCCCTGAACACTATGGGCAATTTAGCATGGCCAATCCACCTAGCCTGCACATCTTTGGACTGTGGGAAGAAACCGGAGCACCCGGAGGAAACCCACGCAGACACGGGGAGAATGTGCAAACTCCACACAGACGGTCACCTGAGGCTGGAATCAAACCCAGGTCCCTGGTGCTGTGAGGCTGCAGTGCTAACCACTGAGCCACCATGCCGCCCCTTTCTATGTTCTACGGACACTATTGGGCAATTTAACAAGACCAGTCCACCTGACCTGTACATCCTTGGACTGTGGAAAGAAAGCAAAACCCATGCAGACACCAGGAGAACATGCAAACTCCACACAGTCACCAGAGGCTGGAATCGAACCTGGGTCGCTGGCCCTGAAAGGTAGGACTAATTGTGCTACCCAACATACCAACTTCAAAACACCAC
This sequence comes from Ginglymostoma cirratum, assembly GCA_024137785.1. Classification (NCBI taxonomy): domain Eukaryota; kingdom Metazoa; phylum Chordata; class Chondrichthyes; order Orectolobiformes; family Ginglymostomatidae; genus Ginglymostoma; species Ginglymostoma cirratum. Next base: position 972,556 of record JAHRHZ010000013.1, read on the forward strand.
ATGCCAACATTTCCGTCTCAGGCCTGCTGCAGTGCTCTAGTGAGGTTCAATGCAAGCTGAGGGACAACACCTCATCTTCCGCTTAGATACCTTACAGCCTTCAGGACTTAGCATTGAGTTTGCCATTTTCAGAGCATGACATCTCCTTCCTTGTTTATTACCATAACCCCGATCCAATGATGAAATGGGTTGCTTTCAGCACATTTTCAACTACTCATGGTCCCCATTATCACTGATCCAGCTTCTCTTCTTCCTATCAAGAATCCCTTTATCGGCCACCCTTTTATTTCTCTCTCGCTTTAGGCTCTGCCTCAACCTGTTCACTCACTACAGTACACTCACCTCCACCTTTCCCTGCCCCCACCCTCCCACTTCCTGTCTTTAGCACAAATACCACCTTTACCTTGCTGCCTCTAGTTATGAAGAAGGGTCACTGCATTCAAACCGTTAACTGCTTTCTCTTCACAGATGCTGCCTGAGCTGCTGCGTTTCCAAAGCAATTTCTGCTTTTGAATGATTGGCTGGAATTCAGTTACTCTAGTACTTTAATAAAAGACTCTGTTTCAGTTATGAACATTGAGTATGGCCAACCTCTTCAAAAAGTTCTATTGGAAATGTTAGAGACATTGTGGTCATCTTCCAAAATTCTATAAACCCTGGAGCAATTCCTACAGATTGGAGGGTGGCAAATGTAACTCCACTATTCAAAAGGAAAGTAGATTAAAAACAGTGAATTAACAGACCAGTTAGCCTAACATCAGTAATGGGGAAAAATCTGGAGTCTATTATAAAAGATGTGATAACAGAACACTTAGAAAATATTAAAGGATTAGACAAACTCAACATGGGTTTACGAAAGAAAAATCTTACTTAACTAATCTACTGGAGCTTGTTGAGTGTCCAACCAGTAGCACAGATCAGGGAAAACCTGTTGATATGGTGTAATTGGATTCTAAGGTTTTTGATAAGGTTCCACAAAAGAGGACAGTGGGCAAAATTAAAGTACATGGGATTGGTAATAATGTACTGGCATGGTCTGAGAACTGGATGACAGACCGGAAAGAGAGCTTGGAAACAAATGGGTCCTTTTCTCGTGGAAGGTGGGACTAGTGGTGTATTGCATGGAACAATGCTTGGGTCCCAGCTATTCCTGATATATTTAAATGCCTTGGATGAGGGAACCAAATGCAATATTTCCAAGTTTGCTGATGACACAAAACTAGGTGGGATTGTAAATTATTTGCGAGGAGGCTTCAGGGTGACATAGACAAGTTGAATGCATGGGAAAACAAATGGCATATGCGTGCAAAAGTGAAGTCACACAATTCAGTGCAAAAAACAGAAAAGCAGAGTATTATTTAAATGGTGATATATTGGGAAATGTGGATGTACAAAGGGATCCGGGTATCCTGAAACAGGGAGCAAGCAATTAGGAAACCAAATGGTATGTTGAACTTCATTGCAAGAGATTTGTGTTCAGAAGTAGGGATGTCTTACTGCAGTTATACAAGGCTTGATGAGACAGTACCTGGAGTATTACGTGCAATTTTGGTCTCACTACCCAAGACAGGATATGCTTGTCAGGTTCACTAGGCTGATACCAGGGATAGCAGAGCTGTTGTATGAGGACAGATTGATTTGAGTAGGCCTGTATCCACAAGAGTTTAGAAAAATAAATGGGGATCTAGGCTAGACAGGGATAATGTTTCCCTTTGTAATGAGCTGAAGGTCATTGAAATAAATGCAGAAACTTTAAAAAAAAAATTCAATCATGGGATGTGGGCATCGCTGGCTGGACCAGCATTTATTGCCTATCCCTAGTTACCCTGAGAAGATGGTAGTGAGCTGCCTTCTTCAACCGTTGCAGTCCGTATGTTGTTGGCAGACCCACAATGCCATTAGAGAGGGAATTCCTAGATCTTAATCTAACAATACCGAAGGAACAACACATATTTCCAAATCGGGACGGTGAGTGGCTTGACAGGAAACTTGCAGTTGATTGTGTTCCCAGGAACAAATCAATCTGATCAAAAGTTGAGGAACAGGTCAAATAACTTAATTTAGTTGTGTTCTCCTCATCACATCAAAGAGACCCGGTTGAAAAAAATGGCTATTTATTAACTTTTAGTAGTGAAATTACATTGGTGCAGACTCAGAGTGAAGGGCCTTTTCTGCACTGTATGAACCTATATGGTTCTATTATCCTACATGGATGCCTCAGGAACCAGGTATTACTGCGCAGTGTGAGATACAAACCACCCATCAACAACCCACAAGACCGCAAAACAGCTGAACAAAAAGGCCACAAGATGGTAAGGGTAATGATAAACGATGCACACAGCTGGCTCCACAGATACAACAGAGAAATTACGCACCAAAAAACTTTATTCCTGGAAGCTGCCAATCAAGACTGGACAACGGAAATGGAACAAGACATTAACATCAGTCAACAGACCACAACAGCCAAGAGAAGACCCTTCAAGACAAGCTAGCCACACCTACCCACAAAAACGACAACAACAGAACAGACACCTGGAGAAGAAACTTCTCTGACAGGAAACTGACAGACGTGGAAAAAGTCATTCTCACCCTTGGGCTGAACTATAACTACAGGGACGCCAACAAAATGGAATTCCTAGCCACACTGGAAGCCACACCGAGGACCAACAACATCAATGAAAAAACACAACAAACGATAAGACAGGCAGTAATCCCGACACTAACTAGAAGGAGCGAACTCAACATCCTCAACACATTGGAAAGACAAGCCCCGGAAGGACTGAAGAAGGACAAGAACATCACAATACTACCTGCAGACAAAGGGTGCATGACAGTAATACTGAATAAAAGGGACAACATCTCCAAGGCACAGGCACTGCTCGCCGACGAAAACACATACCAGCCGGTACAAACTGACCCGACACCGCAACTAGACAACAAAATCTTCTAAACGCTAAAAAGACTTAAACACACCGGACAGATCAACAAAGCAGACTTCTTAAGAATGAAACCCGAAGGAACCAACACACCCCAATTCTATGGCCTCCCGAAAGTACACAAGCCGGAAGTACCCCTGAGACCCATGGTCTCCCTATCAGGCACTCTATCACACAGATTAGCCAAGGAACTACAAAGGAGACTCAGGCACCTAGTCAACAATTCACCCAACTCAATCCACTCAGCCCAAAAATTCCTCAACTCCATCAAAGACATAAGGATAGATGATGAGGAGACCATGATATTGTTTGATGTCACTGTCCTATTCACATCAATAGACATACCACTAGCAAGGGAAACAATGACAGCACTTATGGAACAAGAGCAAGACCCCAGTGAAACCATCTCCACAGATATGCTCAAACTACTGGACCTATGCCTCACCACCCACTTCACGTTCAACGGCCAAACATACAAACAGATCAACGGGACACCCATGGGATCACCTATCTCCGGACTCATAGCAAAGGCAGTGATGCAAAGACTAGAAAGGAGAGCCCTTCTGCTAATCCAACCAAAACTATGGATACGCTACGTGGACGACACCTTTGTCATCATTAAATGGACCAAACTCGAGGAGACACACAAACTTATAAATAACACCCTCACCTGAATAAGATTCACCACAGAGGAGGAGAAGAACAAACAGCTCCCATTTCTGGACGTCATGGTAGAGCGCAAGACAAATGGGGAACTCCAAATGAAAGTATACGGAAAAGCCACACACACGGACCAGGTACTGAACTTCAACAGTAACCATCCCAACACACACAAACGAAGCTGCGTGCAAACACTGTTTAAATGGGCAACAACACACTGCAGCAATAGAACATAGAACATAGAACAATACAGCGCAGAACAGGCCCTTCGGCCCTCGATGTTGCGCCAACCTGTGAACTAATCTAAGCTCACCCCTACACTATCCCATCATCATCCATATGCTTATCCAAGGACTGTTTAAATGCCCCTAATGTAGCTGAGTTAACTACATTGGCAGGCAGGGCATTCCACGCCCTTACAACTCTCTGAGTAAAGAACCTGCCTCTGACATCTGTCTTAAATCTATCACCCCTCAATTTGCAGCTATGTCGCCTCGTACTAGCCGACGTCATCATCCTAGGAAAAAGACTCTCATTGTCCACCCTATCTAATCCTCTGATCATTTTGTAGGTCTCTATTAAATCCCCTCTTAGCCTTCTCCTCTCCAATGAGAACAGACCCAAGTCCCTCAGCCTTTCCTCATAAGACCTTCGCTCCAGACCAGGCAACGTCCTGGTAAATCTCCTCTGCACCTTTTCCAATGCTTCCCCATCCTTCCTGTAATGGGGCGACCAGAACTGTACGCAATATTCCAAGTGAGGCCGCACTAGCGTTTTGTACAGTTGACATCACGGCTTTGGAACTCAATCCCTCTACCAATGAAACCTAACACGCCATATGCCTTCTTAACAGCACTATCAACCTGGGTGGCAACTTTCAGGGATCTATGTACCTGGACACCAAGACCCCTCTGCACATCCACACTACCAAGAATCTTTCCATTGACTCAGTATTCTGCCTTCCTATTATTCTTCCCAAAGTGCATCACCTCACATTTATCTGCATTGAATTCCATTTGCCACCTTCCAGCCCAATTCTGCAGTTTATCCAAGTCTCCCTGCAACCTGCAACATTCTTCCACACTGTCCACCACTCCACCGACTTTAGTGTCATCTGCAAACTTACTAACCCATCCACCTATGTCTGCGTCCAAGTCATTTATAAAAATGACAAACAGCAGTGGTCCCAAAACAGATCCTTGTGGCACACCACTAGTAACCGGACTCCAGGCTGAATATTTTCCATCAACCACCACACTTTGCCTTCTTTCAGAAAGCCAGTTTCTAATCCAAACTGCTAAATCTCCCTCAATCCCATGCCTCCGCATTTTCTCCAATAGCCTACCATGTGGAACCTTATCAAAGGCTTTACTGAAGTCCATGTACACCACGTCAACTGCCCTACCCTCATCCACATGCTTGGTCACCTTCTCAAAAAACTCAATGAGGTTTGTGAGACACGACCTGCCCTTGACGAATCCATGTTGACTATCTCCAATCAAATTGTTGCTTGCTAGATGATTATAAATCCTATCTCTTATAATCCTTTCCAAAAACTTTTCCTGCAATAGATGTAAGGCTCACTGGTCTATAATTACCTGGGTCATCTCTATTGCCCTTCTTGAACAAGGGCACAACATTTGCAATCCTCCAGTCATCTGGTACTAAACCTGTAGACAATGACGACTCAAAGATCAAGGCCAAAGGCTCCGCTATCTCCTCCCTAGCTTCCCAGAGAATCCTTGGAAAAATCCCATCCGGCCCAGGGGATTTATCTACCTTCACACCTTCTAAGATTGATAACACCTCCTCCTTACTAACCTCAATCCTTTCAAGTCTAACAGCCCGTATCTCAGTCTTCTCCTCTACAATATTCTCCATTTCCCGAGTGAAAACAGATGAGAAATATTTGTTTAGCACCTCTCCGATCTCCACAGGGTCCACACACAACTTCCCACTTCTGTCTTTGACTGGCCCTATTCTTACCCTCGTCATCCTTTTATTCCTCACATACCTATAGAAAGCTTTAGGGTTCTCCTTAATTCTACCTGCTAATGACTGCTCATGTCCCCTCCTTGCTCTTCTTAACTCTCTCTTTAAATCCTTCCTAGCTAATCTGTGACTCTCCATCGCCTCATCTGAACCATCTCGTCTCAATGTCACATAAGCCTCCCTCTTCCACTTAACAAGAGATACAATTTCTTTTGTAAACCAAGGTTCCCTTACCTTATCACTTCCTCCCTGCCTGACAGGGACATACCTATCAAGGACACGCAATATCTGTTCCTTAAACCAGCTCCACATTTCGATTGTCCCCATCCCCTGCATTTTGCTACCCCATTCTATCCCTCCTAAGTCTTGCCTAATCGCATTATAATTGCCCTTCCCCCATCTATAACTCTTGCCCAGTGGCATGTTCCTATCCCTTTCCATCGCTAAACTAAACGTAACCGAATTATGGTCACTCTCTCCAAAGTGCTCACCTACCACTAAATCAAACACCTGGCCTGGTTCATTACCAAGTACCAGATCCAGTGTGGCCTCCCCTCTTGTCGGCCCTTCGACATACTGTGTCAGGAAACCCTCCTGCACACATTGGACAAAAACCGATCCATCCGACGTACTAGAGTTATAGCATTTCCAGTCAATGTTGGGGAAGTTGTGCTGTCTGCCAGCATACTCCTGTGATGGTGAAATCCTGTCCATGTCCTCCCTACTCTCATCCTCCTGTGTACTGGAACTACACCACAGGTTCCCATGCCCCTGCTGAGCTAGTTTAAATCCACCCGAATAGCACTAGCAAATTTCCCACCCAGGATATTAGTACCCCTCTGGTTCAAGTGAAGACCGTCCTGTTTGTAGAGGTCCCACCTTCCCCAGAATGAGCCCCAGTTATCCATATACCTGAAACCCTCCCTCCTGCGCCATCCCTGCAGCCACGTGTTCAGCTGATATCTCTCTCTGTTCTTTACCTCGCTATCACGTGGCATGGGTAACAAACCAGAGATAACAACTCTGTTTGTTCTAGCTCTCAGCTTCCACCCTAGCTCCCTGAAATCCTGCCTTATATCCCTATCCCTCTTTCTACCTGTGTCATTGGTACCTATGTGGACCACGACTTGGGGCTGATCACCCTCTCCCTTCAGGACCCCAAAGACACGATCCGAGATATCACGGACCCTGGCACCTGGGAGGCAACACACCAACCGTGAGTCTCTCTCGTTCCCGCAGAATCTCCTATCTGTCCCCCTAACTATGGAGTCCCCAATGACTAATGCTCTCCTCCTCTTCCCCCTTCCCTTCTGAGCAACAGGGACAGACTCTGCGCCAGAGACCTGTACCCCATGGCTTACCCCTGGTAAGTCATGCCCCTCAATAGAATCCAAAACGGTATACCTGTTATTGAGGGGAACAGTTGCAGGGGATCCCCGCACTGTCTGCCTGTTCCCTTTCCATCCCCTGACTGTAACCCATCTACTTTTTTCCTGTACCTGAGGTGTGACTACCTTCCTGTAACTCCTCTCAATCACCCCCTCAGCCTCCCAGATGATCCGAAGTTCATCCAGCTCCAGCTCCAGTTCCCTAACGCGGTTTCCAAGGAGCTGGAGTTGGGTGCACTTCCCGCAGATGAAGTCAGCAGGGACACTAGTGGTGACCCTTATCTCCCACATCCTACAGGAGGAGCATGCAACTGCCCTTGCATCCATTGCCATTGTTCTGAACTCTAAAAAACAGACTATTGGGAAAAAAAACACTAGTAACTTACCAAATCGGCGCTCAGAACCTTTTTGGTTAGAGGAGGAGGATGGGTGGGAGGCACTTAGTAGTGTTTTGGGTAAAGCAACCGCCCAAATATACTATCTCACTTACTCAACCGTCCTGTGTCTGTTCCTGCTCGACGCGCACTCCGCCTATTCACGAGGTAAGTTTTTAAAGGAGAAGCTTACCTCCCCAGGCTGCCCTCGTGCCTCCTTCCGGACTCCCGCCGCTGAAACGACTGAAAGGCCGCAGTCACGCGAGGTAAGACCTTTATACTCCTGAAGCTTACCTTCCCAGGCTGCCCTCGTGCCTCCTTCCGGACTCCCGCCGCTGAAACGACTGAAAGGCCGCAGTCACGCGAGGTAAGACCTTTATACTCCTGAAGCTTACCTTCCCAGGCTGCCCTCACGCCTCCTTCCGGACTCCCGCCACTGAAACGACTGAAAAAGCAACAAAGAACTAAGCCAAAAGGAAGAAGAATACCTCTTCCAGGTTTTCAAGGATAATGGATATCCAAAAAACTGGGTCAGAAGATGCCTACACAAACAACATCAGGAAGGTACTACATACCCCAACACACTCATCACACTACCCTACATCAGGAGCACATCAGAACTAACCACAAGGCTCCTATGATCGCTGGGCATCAGCGTGGCACACAGCCCACAAGCCTACAACAACTGCTCACCCAAACTAAAGACCCACTCCCCGCCAAGGACAGGACCAATATCATCCATAAGATCCCCTACAGAGACTGCGAGAAACACTACATCGGACAAACAGGAAGAAAACTAACAAGGGTACACGAACGCCAACTGGTTACAAAAAGACACGCCCAATACTCACTCATCTCAATCCACATGGATAAGGAGAACCACCAATTTGACTCGGACACCACCAAAATCCTAAGACAAGCTAAGCAGAGACAGGCACGGGAATTCCTAGAAGCTTGGTACTCCATGAAGAAAGCCATCAACAAACACATAGAACTTGACCCCATATACACTCCACTACGAAGGAAAACCAGCAGTGAGGCAATCAAGCTCAACGGACTCCAGAGTTTAAAAAATAGGCGGGAAAACACAACGATGCTTCATCGGAGACGGCACTGATGATGTTACCCAGCAGGGTAATGAAACGTCTGAGGAACAACAAACCAGCTCGGCGAGCCAACCAACCACAAGAACCTATGAATCTGTGAGAGCTGTGTAAGGATTAAAATGTACTTCAACCTCTTTATAGACCTGATATAGGCCATATGCCAAAGGCCCAAGGCTCATCAAAGATTGAATCGCTGAGCTCATTAGCATATTGCCAGACACCATTCAAGTAGTCAAATGTTGCTTGCCAGCTTTTTTGAGAATGAAATTGGGCTGGCTCTCTCTCCAGGAACAACCCTCAGCTATGTCCTGGAGGAAGCAGGGAAGACGAAAAGGTTGGATGGAGAGGAACAATTAGTAGAGTGACTGGGAAAGGAGAGGGGAAATTGGGAGTTCTACTATTGGCTGGGGAGTTAAGGAGTATAGCAGCATATAACTGCCAGCTCATAAGAAGCTGCGAACCAAGTTCCCATCAAGATCTCACATGTTTCAATCATCCACGGTAGGTCCAGATGGAAAGGTCAGGTTTCGAAGTGAATGGACGACCTACAGGAAAATACAGTAAGGGTGAGAAAACCTGGGAAATCAATGTAATTTCTGTTTTGGCCTAGGTTTGGAAAGGGTCAGAGTGTACATTGTGACCGTTTTGAGGAAGGGGTCAGAGTCTAGGTTGTGACCTGTCAGATTTTCCATACACATTCTTTAAATCTGAACAAAAGACCAAAAGAAATGTGGATGCAGGAAATTAGAAACAAAAACTGAAATTGCTGGGAAAATTCAGCAGGTCTGGCAGCATCTGTGGAGAAAAAGCAGAGTTAACATTTTAGGGTCCAGTTCCAGGGACCCTGAAGAAGGGTCACTGGACCCAAAATGTTATCTCTGCTTTCTCTGCACAGAGGCTGCCAGATCTGCTGAGCTTTCTGGCAATTTCTGTTTTTGTTTCTTTAAACCTCCAATACAGGACAGCAGAGAGACTTCACCGACAGGGATTCTGGGAGAAGTCGGCTCAAACACCATGAATGATCAGTGGAGCAAGGAAGAACCCACAGTTAGGAATGGTACCAGGTGTCAAGGATGTCTCTGAGCAGCTGCATGAAATTCTTAAGGAGGAGAATGAGCATCCAGAGGTCGTTGTGCACATTGGTACCAATGACATAGGTAAAAAAAGGGCTGAGGTCCTGTGGAGTGAGTACAGGGAGTTAGGTACGAGGCTGAAAAGCCGGACCTTGAGGGTAGCAATCTGTGTTACTACCAGTGCTACATGCTAATTAGGCAAGGAATAGAAAGGTAGGATAGACGAATACATGGCTAAGGAGCTGGTGTAGGAGGCAACGTTTCGGGTTCTTCGATTATTGGGACCTCTTCTGGGGCAGGGGTGTCCTGCACAAGAGGGACGGGTTGCTCCTAATCTGGAGGGGAACCAGTATCCTCATAGGGAGGTCGCTCATGCTTCTCGGGCAGGTTTAAAGTAGAGTGGCAAGGGGATGTGAACCAGAGCAGTAGGTCAGTGATTGGAGGGATTGAGGGGATGGTGGACATTAGTACCAATAAATCAGAAAGGGAGGACAGGCAGAGACAGGTAAATGAACATGATGGTACTAATGGGCTGTGGTGTGTTTATTTCAACGCTAGGTATAATATAGGTAAGACAAATGAGCTTAGAGGCTGGATCAGTAAATGGAATTATGATGTAATGGCCATTACAGAGACTTGGTTCAGAGAGGGACAGAACTGGCTGCTCAATATTCCAGTGTTTTGTTGTTTTAGATGAGACAGCATGGAAGGTAAAAGAGGTGGAGAAGTTGCATGACTAATCAAAGAGAACGTCATATCTGCACTCAAAGAAGTCATATTGGAGGACTCATTCAATGAGGCAATATGGGATAGAACTCAAAAATAAGATGGGTGCAATCACTCTGATAGGATTATACTCTCGGCCCCCAACAGCCACTGAGATATTGAGGATCAAATATGTAGGCAGACTATGAAAAGGTGCAATAAAAACAGTGTGTCCAGAGTGCATGACTTTAACTATTGACTGGAACACCCTTAGAGCAAGAGGCTTAGACAGGGCAGAATTTGTTAAGAGCTTTCACGAGGGTTTCTTGAAACAGTATCTAGATAGTCCAACCAGAGGAGAGGCCACACTGGATCTTGTATTGGTCAATGAGCCTGACCTTTTTGGAAACAGTGAGAATTCTTAGGGATCGGTTTTATGCCATTTGGAAAAGCATCGCCTCATTAGGGACAGTCAATTTGGCTTTGGTGCAGAGTAGGTCATACCTTACTAACTTGAATTTTTTGAGGAGGTGACAAGTGTGATCGATGACAGTACAGCAGTGGATATTGTCTACATGGATGTTAGTAAGGCTTTTGACAAGGTCCCTCATGGTAGGCTCATCTAGAAGGTTAAGATGCATGGGATCCACGGTGACTTGGCCGTGTGGATTCAGAATTAGCTTGCCCATGGAAGGCAGAAGGTAGTGGTGGAAGGATGGTTTTCAGGCTGGAGGTCCGTGACTAGTGGTGTTCCGCAGGGATCCGCACTGGGACCTCTGCTGTTTGTGATACATGTCACAACTTAGATGACTAAGATGAAAATGTAAATGGGCGGGTTAGTAAGTTTGCAGATGAAACAAAGATCAGTGGAGTTGTGGATTGTATAGAAGGTTGTCAAAGGATACAGCTGGCTATAGATCGGTTGCAGGTATGGGCAGAGAAATGGCATACGGAGTTTAATCTGTGTAAGTTTGAGGTGCACCACTTTGGGAAAGCAAATGTTAAGGAAAAATATACAGTTAATGGTAGGACCCTGAGTAGCAATGATGTATATAGGGATCTTTGGGTTCAAGTCCATAGCTCCATGGAAGTGGCCATGCAAGTAGGTAGGGCGGTAAAGAAGGCTTAAGCCATACTTGCCTTTATTGGTCGGGGAATTAAGTTCAAGAATCCAGATGTCACGTTGCAGCTTTATAAGACTTTGGTTAGGTCATATTTAAAGTATTTCATTCAATACTGGTTGCCACATTACAGGAACCCAGAACTGACATTTGAAGAAGGACCAAGACTCCAAAAGCTTGTGTCTTCAAGTAAACCTGTTGGACCATAACCTGGTGTCGTGTGATTTTTGACCTTATCCACCGCAGTCCAACACCGGTGCCTCCACATCGTGACATTACAGGAAGGGGTTTACCAGGATGCTGCTTGGATTAGAGTGTATGAGCTATGAAGAGAGGCTAGAAAAACTCAGGTTGTTTTCTCCAGAACGGCAGAGGCACAGGGGAGACCTGATAGAAATCTACAAAATTATGAGATGTATAGATAGGGTTGACAATGATAATCTTTTTCCCAGAATTTAAGGTACGAGGGGGAAAGTTTAAAGGAGATGTGAGGGGAAGTTTTGCTTTTATACATAGTGGTAGGAGTCTGGAACACACTGCCTGGGGTGGTGGTGGAGGCAGATGCGTTAGGGGCGTTTAAGGGATTTTTAGATAAGCACATGAATATGCAAGGAATGCAAGGATATGGACCAAGGGTAAGCAGAAGGGATCAGTTTAATTTGGGGTCATGTTTGGCACAACAGTGTGGGCTGATGGGCCCATTCCTGTGCTGTACAGGTCTATGTTCTATGTTCTAACCTGAATCTGGCAAATGATTTGCAATTAGGAAAGAACTAAATTATTCTATTTATCCAAATTCCAGAAATAATTAATATTCTGTCTGCCTACCTAGTGATAAATAATTCATTTGACTTTCCTAGACCCACCTCCAAAGAACGACAGAAGTATGGGCCCAGTCCAAAACTGCAGCTCCTGTTGCATGCATTTTGAAATTTTGCAGGGGGAGGGGTTTACTGGAGTAAAGCAGTGTCTACAGATTTCCATGGATTTTACAAACTCTTCCATCAAACCAACAGTGAATGAGTAGCAGAATCTGATAAAAAAAGAAGACATTAAATATGGTTTCCCCTTTAATGAGAGATAGCTACGAATTTTGCGCAAATCATGTTATTTTCTGCAATGAAGGAATAACCCTGTGCTGCTTAATAGAATTCAGCAGATGTTTGGGAGCACTTAAATTTTTGGTTTCACACATATGGAAAAGCAATAATCCAGGCAAGCAATGTTAACAGTAACATTGTCTGATCAATGATTAGTGTTAGCAGGCTGCTAAGCAGAGAGACCACTCCATATTGTTGCAGTAGAGTTTTATCTGTTAGTTAGAATGGCGAAAAACTGAAATGTGAAATATCAAAGGGTCCACTATACATTAGCATTTATAGCAGATTGGAAAGCTCGCTTGCAAGAGGCTGCTTTATTTGTCTGACATCAGTAGGATAACCATACACCTTTTTTATTGCTGTTTTCACACATTGATGTTTAGTGTTGAGTAACTGGTATTACAGTGCAACTATATTCCACATTCAGTTAATTGAAAAGACAAAATCCAGAAGCTGACTTACAACCTGTCTTACCCCTACCCCATCCTCTAACCTATTAGCAGCAAGTAGAAGGAAGTAATTTGTAATCATGTAGCTTTGGAGCTCAGTGGACCATTAACAAAACATGCACTCCGTTCAACTACACTGCCTCCAGCATACACATGATATCCATTAATATAGGGAACTGAATGTGCCTTTGCGCAGTTTAAATGTTTCCACTTAGCAGACTCGTTTCTGCTCTCAGGCAATTATCTTGGCATACATATAATTTGCAGTGCAAGGCTCTTTTGGTGCAGTGATACTGCCCCTATGTCTCGTCCTGGAGACCTGGGTTCAAGTCCCACCTGTTCTTGAGGTCCGTAATAACATCTTTGAACAGGTTGATTTAAAAATGCCTGTATTTGTTCTTGCAGCACAATGGTGATGTCACTTGTCCCTGCTACTAAGCCAGAAGGCCTAGGTTCAGAACTGTGTCATAACAGGTTGATTTTGAAAAAAATCTATAACTTTATATATTCTATTTCATAGATGCGAACATTTCTTAAAAGTACCAAAATTTATTGCCCATCACTCATTGCTTTTGAGAAGGCAATAGTGAGCTGCAATCTTGAGTAACTACAGGCCACGTGATACAAGCCGACCCACAGTGTTACTGAGAAGGGAGTTCTAGAATTTTGGTTTCATAACAGTTAATCATAGAATACTTACAGTGCAGATAAGAGGCCATTTGACCCATCCAGTCTGCACCAATCCTCCAAAGAGCATCCCACCCAGACCCTCATCGCTACCCTATCCCCATAACTCTGCATTTACCATGGCTAATCCACCTAAATTGCTGAAATAACTGCACAGTGGCCCATATCCCAGCATCAAGTCACCCTTTATTTATTTGTGCACAGTACACTGGCTGTGGCCAGCCAGCTCAGAGTCAGTCACATGAACTGAGCAAATTCTAACCTATTGATTATAATGGTCAGCCAGGGCTTTCCTGATAGGACCTAGTTAACAACATTAATCAACAAAATCGTAGTCAACAAGGTCAACCTGGCTCCAATCACTATACCTGCGCATCCTGGACACTACAGGGCAACTTAGCTTGGCCAATCAACCTAACCAGCACATCTTTGGACTGTGGGAGGAAACCAGAACACATATGGAAAAACATGCAAACTCCACAGTCTAGAATCAAACTTGGGCCCCTGCTGCTGTGAGGCAGCAGTGCTAACCACTGTGCCACCGGGGAAGCAGTAGCATTATAGTTCCAAGTCACGATGGTGTATAGCTTAAACTAATACTTGCAAGTGGTGACACTGCCTTGCAATTTACTGTCCTTATCATTCTAAATGGTAGACGTTGGGGATTTGAAGCTGCCATGCATCTGTGGTGGGGATGGTGTCTCTTGGTTGATGTAAGTTGGTTGACGGGATGTTACAATGGCTATTTCGAGGCTACTTTGTTCTGCAGGAGATCAAGAGTCTTAAGTGTTATCATTGGTGTTGCACTCATCCAGGCAAGTGGTGAGTATTCTATCACACTCCTGATATATGTCTTATAGATAGTAGATGCAGAATTGCCAGCCTCTGATCTGTTCTTCTAGCCACAGTATTTATACGGGAGTTAGTGATATAGCATTCATGTCAGTGCACTTAGGACCAAGAGGCCCAAGCTATTGCAACATCTGTTCAAATCCCACCAAAGCAGCTGGTAGAGGTTAAACTCCACTAATAAATCTGGAATTGAAAGCTAATCTCAGGAATGGTAACCATGAAACTACCATTGATATTTACGGAAACCCATTTAGTTTACTAATTTGCCACCTTGCCTGGTCAGGCCTACATATGACTCTAGACCCTCAGCAATGCAGTTGACTCTTAATTACCCTCTGAAATGGCCTATCAAGCCACACAGTAGATTGGGGATGGGTAACAAATGCTGACTTTGACAGTGATGTCCACATCCCACGAAATTTTAAAAAAATGGTGGTTCAGTTCAATTTCAGGATATTGATAATGGGCGATTCAATGATGGTATTGTCATTGAATGTTAGAGAGAAGTGGTTTGATTTTCTCTCATTGGAGATGGTCACTGCAGGATACCTGTGTGCTGGAAATGTGACTTGTCGCTTATCAGTCCTTTCCTGAATGCTGCACATTGTAACGGTGTACCTTTCAAATGCGCATTCAAAAACAAATATTCCCCTTTCTGATCATATGACAAAAGGGCAGGCAAGACTTACATCTGAATCAGAAAACCCAGGTTCAAGTCCCACCTGCTTCAGAGGTGTGTAGTAACATCTCTGATCAGATTGATTAGAAAAATATAAGCCCTAACCTAAATTTGCCCATATCTTGCTGAACATTGGAATTGCATGCCTCAGAATCTGAGAAGCTGCAATTGTACTGAACATGTGGCATCCATGAGCAAACATTACCCTTTCTGATCTAATGACAGAAGGATCGGTAGGGTTCTTATAGTACAGTGGTAGTGTCCCTCCCTCTGAGGAAGGATGCCTTGTTCAAGTTCCACCTGTTCCAAAAATGGGTAATAAGATCTCTGAAAAGCATGATTACAAAACAATCTAGATGGGTAGGTCATTATAAAGCAGCTAAAGATGGCTAGGTCGATGACACTCCCCTGAGGAACTCTTATCATAATGTCCTGGATCTGAGATGATTGACCTCTAATTATAACAATTTTGATTTGTGTGCTAGGTATGATTCTTAACAGTGGAGAGGTATTTTTGTTTCCCCTCATTTCAGTTGGCTTTCTTTTTGCTGGGCCTCCATGCTGCTACACTTGGTCAAATGCTGCATAGATGACAAAGTCAGTCAATCTCACCTCATCTCTGGAATTCAGCTTGTTTGTCCATATTTGTATGAAGGTTATAAGGATGTTAAGAGTTGAGTGGCCCTGGCATATCTCAAACGATGCATCATTTGGCAGGTTATTGCTGTGCAAGTGTCCCTTGACAGCATTGTTGATGACATTTTCCATCACTTTGTGGCTGATCAACATCAGACTGATGCAACACTAATTGGTTGAATTGTATATATCCTGTTTTCAGTGAACAGGGCATTATTGGGCAATTTTCACGTTGTCAGATAGACACAAGTGTCGTATTGCAACAGATCATCTGGGCACAGCTGGGCACACAAATTTTCCGTACTAGGACTGTGTGTGCCCCCCATGGCACAGTGGTCCAAGTGTCCCTACACTTGGACTGAGAGACCCAGGTTCAAGTTCCACCTGCTCCAGAGGTATGCAATAATAGACAAGTCACCTAGGCCTGATGGCTTGCATTCAAGGGTTTTAAAGGATGTACCTGCAGAGACAGTGCAGAATGGAAAACCTCTAATGTGAGGCCCCTGCTAGAGAAAAGAGACAGACAGAAAGCAGGAAACTACAGGCCAGTTAGCTTAACATCTGATGTTGGGATAATGATAGAGTCCATAATCATTAAGGAAGAAATAGCAGGAAATTTAGAAAAGCTTAACACAATCAAATAAAGTCAATGTGGTTTTGTGAAAGGGAAAGTTTGTTAAATAAATTTGGTAGAACTCTTTGAGGACATAACAAGCAACGCTGATAAAAACAAGCCTGTGAATGTGGTGTATTTGAATTTCCAAAAGGATGGAGCTTAATGTAGGAAACACTGGTTCGGTAGAAAGAATCAAAAGGGAGACAATTACTTAACGGACAGAAACTCCATGAAAAACAGAGGGATCTGCACTATTTTGTGCACGAAACACAAAAAATTAGCATGTAGTTACAGCAAGAAATCAAGAAAGCAAATGAAATTATTGCTCAGGGGTTGGAGTTTAAAAATAGGGAGATCTTGTTCAATCTGTACACTGTATTGGTGAGGCCATAGCTGTATTACTGTGTACACTTCTGGTCCCTGTATTAAGAAAGGATGTACTGGCATTGGAGGTAGTTCAAACGAGATTCAGTAGGCTGATTTCTGGAATAAAGGGATTAACTTTTCAAGAATGGTTAAACAGGCTAATATTTATTCATTGGAGTTTAGAAGAATGAGGGGTGATCTTATTGGAAGATATAAGATTCAAAGGGGGCTGGACAAGATGGATATTAAGAAGATATTTCTGCAGTTGGAGGAATCTTGAACTAGGGGAAGAAGTTACAGAATAAGGGGTGCTCATTTCAAACTGAGATGCAAAGGAATTTCTCCCCCCAGAGGGTATTGAATGTGTACAATTCTCTGCCACAGAGCGTTAAGGAGGAAAATATCATTGGAAGGTATTCAAAAGGGAGATAGACAGATTTTTGAAAGATTGGGGAGTTGGGTGCTATGAGGAGCTGGCACAAAAGAAATGTTAAGGCCTGGGGTAGTTCAGCCATGATCTTGAAGAATGGCTGGGCAGATCTAACAAGACAAATGGTCTGCTCCTCCCCCTATTTCTTATGTTCTTTCTAATGTACCTCTTAGACTAATCTTTTTGGCCACTTGTCCTGATATTGCCTACTTTATAATGCACCAATAAGTACCTTAGGATGTTTTATTATATTGATGGCATAACATAAACACAAGTTATCTCTGTAGCTGTTAACATTCCCAGTTATCAATTAGAATCTGGCACTTTGGAAATTTTAAAGCGTAGCATGGAATTGGGATCTGCATATGATGAGTCACTTGACGTGACTGAGCTACAATCAAGCTGGAGGAAAGATGGCTTGTCTACTCCTTCACTAAAAGGCAAGGCTGCACATGAACTCTGCTTTAGGGTACTCAGATGGGGACTTGGCTGGTGTGATAAAAAATGTAAATGTTGATGAGTAAACATACCAACAGCTTGATGCATTGTCAGATGTGTCAGGCAGCCTCTCCTTACCGTCGAGGACCATTTAAGTGTCTGGCATCACACAGCATGTGAAGACTACTCTTTCCATCATGAAGTTGACTGCAAACTACATAGCAACACGTTTAGATTCAGGGATGATTGGAATATGGCAGCTGCTATCTCAGCTTCCACTGCCATACATGTGGAAGTCACCTATGTCACCCACAATTGTACAGGGTGATGGTGAGATCACTCAGAGTACTGTGTGGAGTTTTGATCTCCTTATCTGAGGAATGGTATTCTAGCAATGGAGGAAGTGCAACAAAACGTTTACCAACTGATTCCTGGGATGGCAGAACTGATGTATAAAGAGAGACTGGATCGATCAGGACTATATTCACTAGTGTCAGAAGGGCTAAAGGAAGTCATGAAAAGTCACTGGCCAACAGGATTAAAGAAAATTCCAAGTCTTTTTACGCATATAAAAAGAGCAAGAGGGTAGCCAGACAGAGAGTTGGCCCACTCAAGGACAGGGAAGGGAATTTACGTGTGAAGCCAGAGGAAATGGGCGAGGTATTAAATGAGTACTTTGCGTCAGTATTCACCGTAGAGAAGGACTTGCTGGATGATGAGTCTGGGGAAGGATGTGTAGATAGTTTGGGTCCTGTTGAGATCAAAAGGGAGGAAGTATTGGGGGTCTTGAAAAACATTAAGGTAGAAAAATCCTCAGGGCCTGATGGGATATACCCCAAAATACTGAGAGAAGCAAGACAGGAAATTGCTGGGGCCTTGACGGAAGTCTTTGTATCCTCACTGGCTACAGCGGAAGTCTCAGAGGACTGGAGAATAGCCAATGTTGTTACTTTGTTTAAGAAGGGTGGCAAGGATAATCCAGCTAATTACAGGCCAGTGAGCCTTACGTCAGTGGTATGGAAATTATTGGAGAGGATTCTACAAGACAGGATTTACTCCCACTTGGAAATAAGTCGGCGTACTAGAAAGAGGTAACATGGTTTTGTGAAGAGGAAGTCGTGTCTCAATAATTTGGTTAAGTTTTTTGAGGAAGTGACAAAGATGATCGA
This sequence comes from Ginglymostoma cirratum, assembly GCA_024137785.1. NCBI lineage: Eukaryota > Metazoa > Chordata > Chondrichthyes > Orectolobiformes > Ginglymostomatidae > Ginglymostoma > Ginglymostoma cirratum. The sequence continues at coordinate 991,333 of JAHRHZ010000013.1, forward strand.
TGAGGGTAGGACTAGTGGCATTCCTCAGGGTTCAGTGTTGGGCCTTTGCTATTTGTAATATATATAAATGATTTGGAGGAAAATGTAACTGGTCTGATTAGTAGGTTTGCCAATGACACAAAGATTGGTGGAATTGCAGATAGAGATGAGGACCGTCAAAGGATACAGCAGGATATAGATTGGTTGGTGACTTGGGCAGACAGATGGCAAATGGAGTTTAATCTGGTAATGCATTTCAGAAGTTCTAATCCAGATGGAAAATATACAGTAAATGGCAGAACCCTTAATAGTACTGATAGGCAGAGGTCTCTGGGTGTGTAGGTACACAGGTCACTGAAAATGGCAACGCAGGTGGAGAAGGTCATCAACAAGGCATACAGTATGCTTGCCTTCATCGGTCGGGGCACTGAGTTTAAAAATTGGCAGGTAATGTATCAGCTTTATAGAACCTTAGTTTGGCCGCATTTGGAATATTGTGTTCATTTCTGGTCGCCACACTACCAGAAGGATGTGATGGCTTGGGAGAGGGTGCAGAAATGAACTACCAGGATGTTGCCTGGTATGGAGATGCAGGACCTATGCGGAGAGGGTGAAGAAACTTGGGTTGTTCTCACTGGAACGACAGTGGTTGAGGGGCAACCTGATAGAGGTCTACAAGATTATAAAGAGCATGGCCAGAGTGGACAGTCAGAAGTTTTTTCTCAGAGTGGAAGAGTCAGTTACTAGGGTGCATAGGCTTAAGGTGTGAGGGGCAAGGTTTAAAGGTGATGTACGAGGCAAGTTTTTTACGCAGAGGGTGGTGGGTGCCTGGAACTCATTGCCGAGGGGAGGTAGTGGAAGCAGATACAATAGTAACATTTAAAGGGCATCTTGACAAATACATGAATAGGATGGTAATGGAGGGATACAGTCCCTGGAAGGGTAGGGGGTTTTAGTTGTGTCGGGCAGCATGTCAGTACAGGCTTGGAGGGCCAAAAGGCTTGACCCTGTGCTGTAATTTTCATTGTTCTTTGTTCTAGAGTTTAGAAGAATGAGGAACGATCTCATAGAAATCAATAAAATTCAGGCAGGACTAGACAGAGTAAACACAGGAAAGATGTTCTTGATGACCAAGGCGTCCAGAACTAAGGGATACAATCTAAAAATATGGTGTAGGCCATGTTGGACTGAAACGAGGAGATATTTCTTCATGCAGAGAGTGATGTACCTGTGGAATTTACTGCCACAGAAAGCAGTTGAGGCCATAACATTGAATCTTTTCGAGAATGAGTTAGATATAGTTCTTAGGTCTAAAGGGATCGAAAGATATAGGGAAAAAGGCCAGAAAGGAACTAGATACTGAGTTGCATGATCAGCCATGATCATATCAAATGGTGGAGCAGTCTCAAAGGGCTGAATGGCCTACTCCTGCTCCTATTTTCTATGTGCAATGCCACAACAATGCCCAATTTTACAGCCTCTACCTACTCACATTGAAATCAGCCTTGCCTAAATTTCTCACATCAGTCGTTTTGCTGGGGAGAGCTTGTTCGCATATGGCCACCATTAGATAAGTTAGATACACTGTTACCCTATTAATCTAATCTGGCTCAGTGCTCATTAGTAAATCTATGGTTCGGAAATCTATACTCAATACGCTAAAGAAATTCACTATCTTTCTAACATGCACTAGCCTGCTTATCTCTATCTCCATGAAAATTAAAATCTCCCATTAAAACTTGCAATCTTTTACTATATGGTTGTCCAATCCCATCATTTATGCAATCGATCTTCATTGCTGATACCGGGGAGCCCAAACAGAATTCTTCCTGTAGTGTTATTATAGAACATAGAACATAGAACATAGAACATAGAACAATACAGCGCAGAACAGGCCCTTCGGCCCTCGATGTTGCGCCGACCTGTGAACTAATCTAAGCCCATCCCCCTACACTATCCCATCATCATCCATATGCTTTTCCAAGGACTGTTTAAATGCCCCTAATGTGGCTGAGTTAACTACATTGGCAGGCAGGGCATTCCACACCCTTACCGCTCTCTGAGTAAAGAACCTGCCTCTGACATCTGTCTTAAATCTATCACCCCTCAATTTGCAGTTATGCCCCCTCGTACTAGCCGACGTCATCATCCTAGGAGAAAGACTCTCACTGTCCACCCTATCTAATCCTCTGATTAGATCCTATTCATTTTCTATTTTTTACTTCCATCTATAAGGTCTCCACTGCCTGCTGGGTCTTCATCACCTCATCACTTACCATTGAAATGATTTCATTTTTAATCATTAGGACTTTCCCCCTCCACCATTTTCTCCATTTTTCCTGCAGGCCTAACAACCTGGTACAGTTACTCCTAGTTCCACCCATCTTGTGGCTGTATCTCAAAGGATATTATATGGTAAATATTAACGTTAAATTTGCATCTGCGACTTATTTCATTAAGACAGGGTGGCAGCTGGAGCCTGATGCCTGGATTCTCCAGAGTTTCATCAAGGAAGGACAAGAACGCCAGCTGGTGTTATTCGTGAGACCACATCCTGCACATCAACCAGGCAGGCTCCTCTGCAAGGTCAGCCATCTCCTAGACAACTGCAATTCTCATGTGTTTGGGCCAGCTTTAAAAGGAATCACGGTACATCTATTCAGGGGGTCACAGACCAAAAATGGGTAACAGCCCAGACATGTTAGTCAGTTGAAACAGCGCACGCAAGTCAAAACATCAACTGACAGATTTTTCCCTTAGATCTGTTTTTTCAATCCATTCACAGGATCAGAACATCACAGACAGGTCCAGCGTTTATTGACCATGCCAAATTGGAATATTTAGTTAAGAGTGAACCACATTGCTGTGGGTCTGGAGTGACATGTAAGGCGTATCAGGTAAGGATGGCAGTTTCTTTCCCCAAAGGGCATCAGTGCATCAGATGGGTTTGCGACAATCAACAATGGATTGTCATCATTAGGCTCCTAATCCAAGCTTTTTAATTAATTTAAATTCCGTGGCAGCATTCGAACCTGGTCACAGAAAATAACCTGGATTAACAGATCAGTGATAATACCACGAGGCCCCATTGCCTCCCCTATTTCTCAACAGTTCAATGTTTATTTACACAAGATAAAGAGATGCCAAGTACTTGCAGTTTATGCTATTGGTATTTTAAAGGCTTGATTGATTGACACTTTTATGGGCTGTACGCAAAATATTTTTAACAGGAGGTTCTGAATGAATGACCCTTTTCTTTTACAGCCTTTTCATGCACTACAATGTTACTGTAGGGGTCACTGATTCTGTACAGATTGTACACTGGGCACATGTGTATATTCATACCAAATGTTGAAATACCAAATGGGTATGAGAGGACATGAAGTGGATGACTGGTGGACCGTAAGTTGGCACAGAAGTTATGAAGAAAGACAGGGGTGGATGAACAAAAGTTAGCATGGAGTGCATGAGTGGGCATGGTGTATGGGTCGGTGGAGGGGTAAAGACGAGATGACTGTTTTCAATTTTATCACTTTGATTTCAACTGGACGAAGTCCGAGAGCACTAAAATGGACCTTTTAAACACCCGTGTCCGTATATATATATAGGGGTCAAAGAAATGGCTGAGCAACTGAATACATACTTTGGTTCTGTCTTCACAAAAGAGGATAAAATCAGATATCAGAAATGTTGGAGAATGTAAGATTTAGTGAGAGGGAAGAATTGAGGGAGATCAATATTATCTGAGAAAATTGATGGGACTAAAGGCAGGTAAATCCCCAGGGCCCGATAAACTACATCCCAGAGTACTTAAGGAAGTGGCTCTTGAAATAGTGGATGTATTAGTGGTCATCTTCCAGGATTCTATAGACTCTGGAACAGTCCCTGCAGATTGGAGGGTAGCTAATGTCACTCCAATATTCAAAAAGGGAGGTAGAGAGAAAACAGGGAATTATAGACCAGTAAACCTAATGGGGAAATTCTTGAAACCATTATCAAGGACTTTATATCAGAGCATTTAGAAAGCAGTGGCAGTATCAGACAGAGTGACAACATGGATTTATGAAGGGAAAATCATGCTTGATGAATCTGTTGAAATTCCATGAAGATGTAACTAGTAAGAGGTGACAAGAGGGAGCCAGTCGATGTGGTTTTTTTGGACTTTCAGAAAGCGTTTGACTAAGTACCACATAAGAGATTATTGTGCATGATTAAAGTGCATGGGACTGGGGGAAGTGTATTGAGATGGATAGAAACCTGGTTGGCAGAGAAAACAAAGAGTAGGAATTCATGGGTCCTTTTCAAATTGGCAGATAGTAACAAGTGGGGTACCACAGGGATCAGTTCTGGGACCCCAGCTATTCACAATTTGTATTAATGATTTGGATAAGGGAATGAAATGTAACTTCTCAAAGTTATGTTTGTTCCTGGTACTCCCTAAACAGAACATCGTGCCTACTCTTGTCCACGCTGTAAACCTTGTTAAATCCAGCAACAACTGCATCCTCCCCATGCCTCTCTCATTTAATGGAAGTAGGTGGGCTGTGTTGTGCTTCCTGATTTTTGACAAACTTTATACTTAGAAATTGCAACTGATTTAACACCAACTCAAATCTCACCTAAATGTAAAGTAATTAAATGTAATTTTATTCCTAGAATCCAAAATGATTAAGGGGCATTTGTGAAGAAAATTTTGATATTGGGCCAGAGATAAAAGGTACTGCAGATGCTGGAGAATCCATCTCGGGTAACCACCTAGAAACCGATGTCCATTTCAAGCCCACTGACTCCCACAGCTACCTGGAATACACCTCCTCCCACCCACCTTCCTGCAAAAATGCCATCCCCTATTCCCAATTCCTTCGCGTCCGCCGCATCTGCTCCCAGGATGAGACATTCCACTCCCGTACATCTCAGATGTCCTCATTCTTCAAGGACTGCAACTTCCCCCCCACAGTGGTTGAGAACACCCTCGACCGTGTCTCCCGCATTTCCCGTAACTCATCCCTCACACCCCGTCCCCGCAATAATAACCAAAAACGAATCCCCCTCGTCCTCACGTACCACCCCACCAACCTCCGGATCCAACGCATCATCCTCCGACACTTCCGCCATCTGCAATCTGACCCCACCACCAAAGACATTTTTCCCTCCCCACCCTTATCTGCCTTCCGGAGGGACCACTCCCTCCGCGACTCCCTTGTCCACTCCACACTCCCCTCTCCACCTATCCTCTCCTCTATCCATCCTCTATCTGCCTCCCCCTCTCTCCCTATTTATTTCAGAACCCTCTTCCCCTCCCCCATTTCTGATGAAGGGTCTAGGCCCGAAACGTCAAGTTTTCCTGCTCCTGTGATGCTGCTTGGCCTGCTGTGTTCATCCAGCCCCACGCCTTGTTATCTTTGATATTGGGCCACTTAAGTTTGCTTTACACAATTAGAAAATTTTCCAGGCAAGGAGGTTGGTTGTTAGCTTTAATGTGCCTGATAAAACAGAGCAAATAATCAACTTTTGGAGATGATATATCTTCAGATACTAAAAATACTTGTGTTGTGAAGGCTGGTGTTACACTGGGGTGGACAAAGTCAGAAATCACATGACACCAGGTTATAGTCCAACAGGTTTATTTGAAATCACAAGCTTTCAATGGGCTGCTCCTTTGTCAGGTTCACCTTAACCTCATTATGTCCACACCAGACCACACTATCCCCCCCATCCTCCCCACATAACCCAGCTACCCCCAACATAACTTCATTCTCATCCACCTGGCTGTCGTATGTACTCCCCACATCCCTTATCCACCTGCTACCTGACCCCCTCATTGACTTACATACAAATCTTTTAGTTCAAAGAGGCTTTGAGCATTTAAAATGTGTTGATTTATGGAAAATAGCAGCTAATGCTGTAAAAAGACAGTGTTTTTTCCACAAAAATTGCTGTGTGCTTCCCCGTGAGGATTTCTGCAGTTGGAAACTTCCGCACGACCCTCCAGAGAAAGTTAGGCCCTAAAACTCACTGGTATGGAACTGTGCAATATCTTGTCTGATCTGCATTAGATATAGGGATTCTGATTCAGATCAGAAGATTTGGATTATAATGTTTTACCATAAGTGACTATGGATCAGAAACTGTAACATCATATAAAATGCTACCGAATAAATACTTGCAAAGGAAGACAAAAAGATATGCACAAAGAGGACGTAAAGCACTAGGACTGGTCTAACAGGCAAAATGTACTCTTTCCTGAAGTATAAAAAGAAGAATATGCCATTTAGCTCCTTAAAGTTGTTTGGCTATTCTTTTATAAGAAATAAATGTTTGTATTTATATAATGCTTTTCATGACCACTAGACATTTCAAATCATTTCATAGTTAATGATGCAGATTTAGATCTGAACTCCATCTTAAGACTTGGGTCTATATCTCTGTAGTGATTGGAATGAGGTTGGCTCATAGCTTCTGGTTGAAATCAGAGGTGGGCCCTTATTCTCAGTGCATACAATTACAAATTTCAACACCATCCAGCAAGCCAAGTGGCAAATGTAAATGCCTTCAGCCGCCTCCCACTAGCAGATACACTATCAATAGTGCCTCTCATGGAAGAGTTCATTCTGGTTTTAAATTTTCTGGATACCATTCTAGTCACCGCTGACAATATCCAACTGTGGACATAAAGATCCCATCCTGGCAAAACTAAAACAATTGGAGTGATGTGGGAAACAACATCATATGGATGATGATGGGATAGTGTAGGGGGATGGGCTTAGATTAGTTCACAGGTTGGCGCAACATCGAGGGCCGAAGGCCCTGTTCTGCACTGTATTGTTCTATGTTCTATGTTCTATAAAACAGCCATCACAACTAGAATTATGATCTGGTGAGACCAGATCATCATAGAAGATGATATATTATTACGGTGAGTGATTGTCCCAGTAAAGGTCACTGCCAGATACTGGCTAAACTCCCCCAGAGATTTCCAAAATGAAAATGTTGGTGAGAAGTTATGTCTGGTGGCCAGAACTGCATGCTGACATAGCAGCATTGGAGGGCCAGCGCTCAGAGTGCCAACAAGAATGAAAGTTACCGCCAGTAGCTCTCCCACATTCATGGGAATGGCCAGGTAAACCCTGGACTTGGTTACACGTCAACTATGTTAGTCTTTTCATGGGCTCAGTGTTCTTCGTCATTGTGGATCCCCATTCAAAATGGTTGGCTGTTTTCGTCCGGGATGATGACTGAAAAGCTGCAAGCATTGTTCACGATACATGGACTCCCGTAAGTATTAGTCACGGACAATGGGAGGGATTTCGAGTATCTCCTAAAGTCCAATGCTATTCGGCATGTTTAGACAACTTCATGTGGTATCAAAACCATGGAAATGGTCCTGCATGGGTATGAGGCAAGGATGACACAAGTTAAGGGCCCATCACATACAAAGTTTGGGTAGGTGAGATGGTCCTGAACAAACATGTGGTTCATATGAAAGCTGCTACCTTACAAATGGGGCAGGAGCAAAACATACCCAGCCCCTCATAACAGCCGGAAAGACTGTAAGAAATCGTGTGTTCTACCCCTCCATCTAACATCAAAGAAATCTCAGGGCTCGAGATGGATGCATCCGATATCACAGCCTTGATGCCATTAACACCTGAAGAAGGGGAGGAATTTCTTCTGAGGTACTCCATGCACAAGAGACGGGCTGTGGTCCAGTATACACCGCCTGTGTCTGGATCAAAGTCGGAGGAACTGGACCTGGCGTGTCAATATCCCAGGAGAAGCTACAAGAAAAAGAACAGGCCTACATTCCTGGACTTGGAGGGGTGAGTTGGGGAACAAAGTTGGCCAAGTAGATCTCATTGAGTATGTGGTCCCTAGATGGGGTTGTTAACCTGGGCCAATCAGGAAGCCCTGGATGATAGATATAAACAGGAGTCTTGAGGATTGTCCTTTTTCTAGGGACTGGCTCTGAGTTAGCTGCTCAGAATCCATGTTCTCTGCACGTGTAAATGAAGGGTGACCTGGTGACAGGATACCGGCCTCCATGGAGTTATTTCAATGTCTTAATAATCATTTAATGAAAATCTTTTACCAAGTGTTGAAATTTTGATTAAACCTATCCTCAACAGTTTTGTTTTGGAGACTGAGGATTGAGTCTCAGATTTCCACAAGACTTTTGTGAACGAGGACTTTGATCAATTCCTTTTATTATCTGAAACAACTCACATTCGTCTATATTCAATGACTGCAAGCTTACAAGACTGCAAGTGATACAGCCTGTGCTCATAATTTAACCTCTTCAGGTGTGGTAGTTGCCCTTCCCATATTTCTACATAAAATAATTCCTTCCTGAGGTACAGTGCCCAGAACTGAAAGGAAAACTCTTACTGACCCTGATTGAAATCATATTATTTAAATGATATTCCTTCCCTAAAGACTTGGGACACAGTTGCAAGAGCTAAAGTTCAATGCTTCTGGCGACACAAAGTCATTACAAAATTGTTAGGCTTTCATGTTTCAGTTTTGTTGTCAAGCCAAAATAACAATGAAAAGCACTTTATTTTATTAACTACAGAAAAGTAGAAATATACAAAGTTGCACTGGAATGTTGGACCTGATCACAACAGTGGAAGGCTCTGTACATTGTAATTGTCTCATTTCAGGCTGAAATTTCTTATCAAAATCAATTGAATGATTAGAAATGCAATCAACTGATTACCCTCTGTCATCGAGCCAAATACTATGAATGTAATACAATGCTGTGTATGTATCTGATTCTTGCATTCACATCCTGTTCTACTTAAAGACTGCTGACATTGTTTGAAAACCAAAACTCTGGAAAATTAACCAACTAGTGATATGCTTTATGTAAAGCCTGTGATCATGACTTGAAAACATTATAATATGCTAAATACAGAGCTAACCTGGAACCAGAACATTCTTCTTTAGGAAGACTGACAATGTGTTTGCATTCAAGTTCATATCTGAGCAATGAACCAGTTATTTTCATTACAAATCAGTAAAGCATTTGTTGAAACTCTCCAATTGTACTAGCAATGTTCTGTGGAGGCCCTAGCCTGGTGTTGGGCCCAACAAATAATATTGCTTCAGTTTCTGTTTACTATTATCACAGCTGCAATTCATATATCTAAACTCTGCCTGCAATATTTCAAACCGTAATGTTGATATTCATTTGCTGCTACTATTTACTTTTTGAAGACACAGTGGCCAGTTTGATGATGTTGCACAAATGTAATTCCAAACTGTGTTAAATTAAATATCATGACTCTTTTCAATGAATTTTCTCATTTGTTTTGTGCTGCATATAGGACTATATAGTGCCTATGGGACTGCAATGTCAGAGGTTGGTTTCTCATTGCAATTACACCTGTTTGTGCCATACGGTCTTTATGTACTGGTGACTTCAACTGAGCTAAGTGAAGAGAGGGATGTTCTACCATCTAGGCATTTGTAACAGCTACCATACTCTGTCCCTCTTATTATGTGGGGGTTAATAGCAAGGTCAATTAATTTCTTAATATACTTAATCAGAGAACTTTTAAGAAGGATACATTTCAGGATGCAGGCCACAATAAGTACTGAGTAAATTTTTTGTAGAAGTGAATTTTCATGTTTTTATTCATAGGAGGAATTGATCTAAATTATACGTGCCAAAAACAGACCTTGACCATTGAGAATAACTAACAGGACAGTAACTATTTAGAAATAATTTAAAACATCAGATTTGGATTCATTTTACCCTATCAAAACTTTTTTTTAAAGCATTAAGAAAGGAACATTTTCATTGTGCTGGTAACATTATTTTGAGCGTTCAACAGATCATTTTGTATTTGACAGAAATGCACTGGCATACAAACAATTGTCAATAAAGCATTGTCTCCTCAGAATGTTTAAATTATGCAGTAAATGACGTGAGCTGATAGAAACAACTCCTTGGCTCCAACAATCTGTAAGGTCCCGCCTGAACTTTCTGGCAATGCAGCTATTTGGCTTCAAAATAGAAGGGTGAGATTAAGGCTGGCCAAAGTGGGCTGAACAAACATCTCGCTTAAATATTCAAGCTGAGACAAATACCCACATGAAACATAGGTGAGTCAGACCAATTTAAAAGCAACAAAAACAAAGTTGCTGGAAAAACTCAGCAGGTCTGGCAGCATCTGTGAAGGTAAAAACAGAGTTAATGTTTCAGATCTGGTGGCCCTTCCTCAGAACTCCAACACTGCAGTCAGAAACATTTCTTCATAATCCAAAAATTCTTCTCAATACAACAGGTACAGTATTTCTTTTTGTCTTGCTCAGTTATGTTATACCAGTCAGAAAAAGAAAAACAACAGAAGACATAGAAGTTGTAGGAAAAAAATACACGAAACTGATTAGAGTTCCTCTGTAATGCTGTAATATATCAAAACTCAAAAGTTCATAAATTAGCTACGTGTTCACTGCCAATCAAGTCAAAATTCTGAAAACAAATGGGTAATGTTTTTAACATCTGGGCCTTGCTGAATAAATAGAAACTTCACATAATTAACAATAACCATAATCAACACAGTCAGATACCTTATAAAATTCAGAAATTCATGGAAGTTTTATGAAAATATTACATATAAGTATACAACCCTGCAACTACCATAGATAGATTCTTTAGATCCAAAACTCTGCATTAACATCCCATCCAATTCTGTAAACGCTGTTACAATTATAAGATACTTGTTTCATAGCAGCCTTCATATGGTCAGTTTTAATCACCTGCTGGTAAATCTATTATGTTTAGATTCAAAAGAAATTTCACCAACAGCAAAGAAGCCATAGTTCTGCAGGGAATTTTCAGTGACATGCACTTTAGGACAGTAGCTTTGACAGGCAGAAACTACAATTTTGCAACCTAGACCTGGAGCAGTGCAACAAGAACACTTGCTGCTGACTTCAAACTAAGTCCAGCTGAGAGAAGGCATGATGTCTCTGGGAGATTTACAATGTCAAAGTGATGTCAAACGCTGTTCAAGCAGCCAAGTTTAAAGTATTTCAGACATTCAACCAGCAAACAAAAGAGCAGTAAAATAAATTCCCTTTACAAAAAACATTATACAGTGCAAATTAAAAACTGGAACATACATATAAGGAAGTTAAATGTTCTGAAAAAATGACTCCAAGATTTCTGCTCTAATCTGAGCGTTCCTATGATGCTGAAGTTGTAGTCGATTTCAGAGGGGTAATAACAGTGAGCACTAATCAGTCACCATCAACTTCCCCTACGAAATCCAGGGCCACTAGTCTTCATATCCTATTTCCACCTAACAGGAATGCCAACTCAGTAAATTCCATGAAAAATAAGGGAAGTAATGCAACTGAATAGATGACTCAGTCTGAGATAACAAGGTGTAGAGCTGGATGAACACAGCAGGCCAAGCAGCATCAGAGGAGCAGGAAAGCTGACGTTTCGGGCCTAGACCCTTCTTCAGAAATGGGGGAGGGGAAGGGGGTTCTGAAATAAATAGGGAGAGAGGGGGAGGCGGATAGAAGATGGATAGAGGAGAAAATAGGTGGACAGGAGACAGACAGGTCAAAAAGGCGGGGATGGAGCCAGTAAAGGTGAGTGTAGGTGGGGAGTTAGGGAGGGGATAGGTCAGTCCAGGGAGGACGGACAGGTCAAGGGGGCAGGATGAGGTTAGTAGGTAGGAGATGGGGGTGGGGTTTGAGGTGGCAGGAGGGGATAGGTGGGAGGAATGACAGGTTAGGGAGATGGGGACAAGCTGGGCTGGTTTTGGGAGCGGTAGGGGGAGAGGAGATTTTGAAGCGTGTGAAGTCCACATTGATACCATTAGGCTGCAGGGTTCCCAAGCGGAATATGAGGTGCTGTTCCTGCAACCTTCGTGTGACATCGTTGTGGCACTGCAGGAGGCCCAGGATGGACATGTCGTCTGAGGAATGGGAGCGGGAGTTGAAATGGTTCGCAACTGGGAGATGCAGTTGTTTAGTGCAAACCGAGCGTAGGTGTTCCACAAAGCGGTCCCCAAGCCTCCGCTTGGTTTCCCCGATGGAAAGGAAGCCACAACGGGAACAGCGGATGCAGTATACCACATTAGCAGATGTGCAGGTGAACATCAGCTTGACATGGAAAGTCTTCTTGGGACCTGGGATGGGGGTGAGGGGGGAGGTGTAGGGGCAGGTGTAACACTTCCTGCGGTTGCAGGGGAAAGTGCCGGGTGTGGTGGGGATGGAGGGGAGTGTGGAGCGGACAAGGGAGTCATGGAGAGAGTGGTCCCTCCAGAAAGAAGATAAGGGTGGGGAAGGAAAAATGTCTTTGGTGGTGGGGTCGGATCGCAGATGGTGGAAGTGTCGGAGGATGATGCGTTGGATCCGAAGGTTGGTGGGGTGGTACGTGAGGACGAGGGGGATTCTGTTTTGGTTGTTATTGGTGGGAGGGGGTGTGAGGGATGAGTTGCAGGAAATGCAGGAGACACGGTCAAGGGCGTTCTCGACCACTGAAGGGGTGAAGTTGCGGTCCTTGATAAACGAGGACATCTGAGATGTTCGGGAGTAGAATGCCTCATCCTGGGAGCAGATGTGGCGGAGGTGAAGGAATTGGGAATAGGGGATGGCATTTTTTCAGGAAGGTGGGTGAGAGGAGGTCTATTCCAGGTAGCTGTGGGAGTCGGTGGGCTTGAAATGAATATCTGTTTCCAGGTGGTTGCCAGAGATGGAAACAGGGAGGTCCAGGAAGGAGCGAGAGGTATCAGAGATGGTCCAGGTGAACTTAAGGTTGGGGTGGAAGGTGTTGGTGAAGTGGATGAACTGTTCGAGCTCCTTGTGGGAGCACGAAGCAGCGCCGATACAGTCATCAATGTAACAGAGGAAGAGGTGGGGTTTAGGGCGAGTGTAGCTATGGAAGAGGGATTGTTCCACGTAACCTACAAAGAGGCAGGCATAGCTTGGGCCCATGCGGGTACCCATGGCCACCCCCTTTGTCTGTAGGAAGTGGGAGGAATTGAAAGAGAAGTTGTTGAGGGTGAGGACGAGTTCGGCTAAGCGGATGAGGGTGTCAGTGGAGGGTGACTGGTCGGGCCTGCGGGACAGGAAGAAGCAGAGGGCCTTTAGGCCATCTGCATTGGGAATGCAGGTGTATAGGGACTGGACGTCCGTGATAAAGATGAGGTGTTGGCGACCAGTGAATTGGAAGTTTTGGAGGAGGTGGAGGGTGTGGGTGGTGTCACGGACGTAGGTAGGGAGTTCCTGGACCAATGGGGAGAAAATGGTGTCGAGATAGATGGAGCTAAGTTCAGTGGGGCAGGGGCAGGAGCAGGCAGAGACAATGGGTCGACCAGGGCAGTCAGGTTTGTGGATTTTGGGAAGGAGATAGAAGGGGGCGGTGCGGGGTTGGGGAATGATGAGGTTGGAGGCTGTGGGTGGGAGGTCACCTGAGGTGATGAGGAGTAAGGGGGAGGTCTGGGGAATGGTGAAGACTCGTCAGGGCTGGGTGCTGCTGTCTCCTCTAAGCTGCTGGCTGTGGAGGCGGTGGGCGGAACGACATCGGCATTGGCGGTGGGCGGAGTTGCGTCAGTGTCGGCGGTGGGCGACAGTCTTTACCTTTCATCCCCCTACCTTCCCATTTCAAATCTTGCGTTCCTGATTTCCAGATATCTGATGTTTGGGAATGAAATGCTCACAAATACTGTTATTTGATGATTGACCATGATGAGATCTGAAAAGTATACCTGTTTACTTTCCCGAACATTTTTCCTTCCTTAGGTCAACATGCTCCACCTGCAAATCTTTCTTTTTTGTTCTGGTTTCTGCCTCTTTCTGACTTTCTGGAATCAACAATTCTTTTTAAACACTTCCTAGCGTCATATCCTGACGACTGTTTATCATTTGCACATAGATAAATTCCAGTGGATTTTTATCCTGTGACTTCCCTAGATTTTGTGGTTTTAGTATGACTCATATGTGGAATTACTAACTAAATTATTGGGAGATCTCCAAGGGATTAATTTGTAGACAAGCAGAGTTGATACTGTGAACTCAGGACTGGGAAGCTAACAAAGGAAGATTCTGCATTGTACCATTCCAAAAAGCAACACATGCAAATAAATATTGGCACAGAATTTAACCCAATTTGAAACTAAGAAAAAGATCATTCATGACTAATTATGATTTTATTTCTCATCTTTCATGAAAGATTGAATACAAATACATGATCAATATTTTGGACAGTAAAGGTAAATTTGCTTTCACAGAACTGAAATTCAATGAATATAAAATATAATAATAGGTTAAACAATTCCACTTTTGACTGTTGATCCTGAATTCTATTATCATAAATCCATTCACTTCAAAACTTTTCATTCTATAAAAGCTCAAAAGAAGCTTCCTGAAAGAATTTCACAGATATAAGTATGATCCTGAGAAAAGCTTTAAGATACATGAGTTTTGTTCCCTTTTAACCCCTTCTTTGCCTTTTAACCACTCCCAGCTCTATCATGTTGTATCGTATTCTATTCCTAAAACATCTTAGTAATGCTCAACTCAGTTAAATGTTAACGTGTTTTTTTAATTCATTAACAGAATGAGGGCGTCTTTGACCAGGCAGCATTTATTGCCCATCCCTAATTGCCCAGAGGGCAGTTCAGAGTCAACCACATTGCTGTGGGTCTGGAGTCACATGTAGGCCAGACCAGGTCAGGATAGCAGTTTCCTTCCCTAAATGACATTAGCAAACTAGATGGATTTTTCCAATAATCGGCATTGGATTCATGGTCATCATTAGACTCTTAATTCTAGATATTTTATTGAATTCAAATTTCACCATCTGCCATAGTTATCTGAATATTATCTGGGTCTCTGGATTAACAGTCCAGCGATAACACCAGTAGACCATCACCCCTCCCTAAAAACTGAAAGTTCTTCTTCAGCCATCCTAACACATAATAAGCGCCCACCTGTGAAACATCAACCAATAAAGTTAGTAGACAGAAAATTACAGGTAGGAGTGCGCAATTTTGTATTACCTGGAAGTGAAGAAACAGATTTTTTACATAATATTGTTTTCAAGGAAACCGCACTATCTGGGGTTATGTGTTTCATGTATTACAACACGCTGAAAATACTCTTAAATTTTTAAATGTCCAAAATATCAAAATCTATTTAGTATATTGAGTTGTTAACAATATTTAGGTAGGCAGTATAAGGTCCAACAATATCCATAGCGGCTGTAACACCTTTAAATCACAAGGTGGAAATAGTAAAGTTACTGCAAGATCTATTTCAGGAATCTGTCTGTATAAAACAAGCCATTTGGGAATTTCTTGCCAGTTTGTAAAAACAATCTTAAAATCCTGCACAAGATGTCAAAGCAACATGTTAGGGTAAACTGAGCTGAATGACATGTCATACTGGTTTGTTCTGATATAACTAAAATTACATTGTATGCTTGGGTTTAACGTGGCTCAAATGTCCACGGTACAGATGAAGAATAGCCTGTTTCACTAAGTGATAATTAGAGAATTTGGTAAACTAGTGTTCAATAATAAGACTTCCTGAATGAAATTGTCTGACTCCACCAACTGTGTGCATTAGAGAACGAAGCTGCTGTATCTTTAAATAACGATGATAGGAAAGAGCTGCTAGCTTCCTGTCTTTAGATATGTCACTGGAATGCACGATTTTGATATTAGGGAAGGGAAGGATGCAGTTATTATGGTCCACATTGGGACAAAGAACATAGGCAAGAAGAAGAAAGAGGACCTGTTTGAGGATTATCAAGAACTAGGAACTAAATTAAAGAACAGGTCCTCAAGGGTTATAATCTCTGGATTACCAACTGAGCCATGTGCAAATTGGCATAGGAGTGCGAGAGCAAGTTAGGTAAACACGTGCCTAAAGGAGTGGTAAGGGAAAGGAGGGGTTCCATTTGATGGGGCACTGGCATCAGTATTGGAACAGGAGGGATCTGTCCCATTGGGACAGTGTCCACCTGAACCAAGCTGGGACCAGTGTTCTAGCAAACAGGTAAGTAGACTGGTCAACAGGACTTTAAATCAGAAAGTTGGGGGCGGGGGGGTAAAACTCCAAGAAGTATAATGGCCCACTGAAAACAAAGCAGCAAGTTAACAACTGTGGGAATGGATTCAACTGCATGGAAAGTATGAAAAAATGAAAAGAAAGGAAATCTTAGGAAAGGTTATTAAAGTCTCCAGAACACAATTTAAGACAGTGTATTTGGAAAGGGTTAGGAATCTAACTTCAAGTACATCAGATAAAGGGATGACAATGAGGAGAGGGATGGTAAATACAAGACTAAAGGTATCTGAATGCACGCAGTATACAAAATAAGGTAAATGAGCTTGTGGCACAAATTGAAATTGGCAGCTATGATATGGTGGGCATCACAGAGACATCGTTGCAAGGGGATCAGGACTGGGAGCTAAATATCCAAGCATTTACATCCTATTGAAAAGACAAGCACATGGGCAGAGGGGGTGGGGTTGCCATATTAGTGAGAAATGAAATTAAATTGGTAGCAAGAAACAACTTAGGGTCAGGAAATGTAGAATCTGTGTGAAAGAGTTGAGGAGCCGCAAAGGTAAAAAAAAACACGAGGAGTTATGTACAGGCCTCCAAACAGTAGTCAGGGTGTGGGGCACAAGATACACCCAGGAGATAGAAAAGGTGTGTAAGAAAGGCAGGTTACAGTGATCATGGGGGATTTCTATATGTAGGTGGACTGGGAAAATAAGGTTGGTAGCAGATCGCAAGAAAATTAATTTGTGGAATGTATACAAGATGGCTTTTTGCAGCAGCTTGTGACGCAGCCCACTAGGGAGCAGGCAATTCTGGATTTAGTGATATGCGATGAGGCAGACTTGATAAGGGAGCTCAAGGTGAAGAAACCCTTAGGAGACAATGACCATAACATGACAGAATTTACCCTGCAATTTGAGAGGGAGAAGCTAGAATCGGAAGTAACAGTACTGCAGTTGAATAAAGGCAACTACACAGACATGAGGGAGGAACTGGACAGAATTGGCTGGGAGAGGAGCCTAGCAGGAAAGACACAAGAACAGCAATAGCAGGAGTATCAGGGAGTATTCCGGAAGACACAGCAAAAATTCATTCCTAGAAAAAAGAAGCAAATTAAAGGGACAACAAAGCAACCATGGGTGGCAAGAGAAGTCAGGGACAGCATAAGAGGAAAAGAGAAAGCATGTAATGCGGTGAAGGGCAGTGGGAAACCAGAGGACTGGGTAACCTACAAAGACCAACAGAGGACAACTAAAAAAGAGATAAGGAGGGAGAGGTTTAAATACAAAGGTAAGCTAGCCATTAATACAAAAGAAGATTGCAAGAGTTTCTTTAGATATACAAAGGGCAAAGGAGAGGCAAAAATGTGCATTGGGCTACTGGAAAATGATGCTGGAGAAGTAGTAATGGGGAACAAAGAAATGGCAGAGGAAATGAACAAGTACTTCGCATCAGTCTTCATGGTGGAAGACACAAGTAACATCCCAAAAACTGAAGAGAGTTGGGGGGGGGTAGGGGGCAAAGGTGAGTATGGTGGCCATCACCAAGGAGAAGGTGCTAGAAAAACAAAGGTCTGAAGGTGGATAAATCGCCTGGCTGGACCAGATGGACTCCACCCCAGGGATTTGAAGGAGATAGCGGAAGAGACAGTGGAGGCGCTCATGAAGATCTCTCACAAATTACTGGAGTCAGGTAGGGTCCCAGAGGACTGGAAAATCGGTAATGTAACTCCCCCTCTCCAAGAAGGGAGTAAGGCAAAAGGCAGGAAATTACAGGCTGATTAGCCTGACCTCAGTCATTAGTAAGATTTTGGAATCTGTTGTGAAGGATAAGATTTCTGAATACTTGGAAGTGCTTGGTAAAATATGGCAAAGTCAGCATGGTTTCATCAAGGGGAGGTCATACCTGATAAATGTGTTAGAATTTTTTGAGGAGGTAACAAGCAGATTAGACAAAGGAGACCCAATGGATGTTATCTGCTTGGACTTCCAGAAGGCCTTTGACAAGGTGCTACACAGGAGGCTGCTGAGAAATATAAAATCCCATGGTGTTAAAGGCAAGATACTAGCATGGATGGAAGATTGGCTCTTTGGCAGAAAGCAGAGAGTGGGAGTTGCTGGTGACTAGTGGTGTTCAGCAAGGGTCAGTGTTGGGAGCACAACTTTTCACTTTATACATTAATGATCTCGATGAAGAAATTTTTTTTAAATTCAGTAACAGGATGAGGGCGTTGCTAACCATTATTGCCTATCCCTAATTGCGCAGAGGGCAGTTCAGAGTCAACCACATTGCTGCAGGACTGGAATCACTTGTAGGCCAGACCAGGTAGGGATAGCAGTTTCTTTCCCTAAAGGACATTGGTGAACCAGATGAGTTTTTTCAACAATCAGCAATGGATTCATGGTCATCATTAGATTCTTAATTCCAGATATTTTATTGAATTCAAATCCCACCATCTACCGTGGCAGGATTTGAACCCGGGTCCCCAGAACATTATCTGGGTCCTGGATTAACAGTCCAGCCATAATACCATTAGGCCACTGCCTCCCCTGGGGGCATTCTGGCTAAGTTTACAGATGATACAAAGATAGGTAGAGGGACAGGCAGCATTGAGGAGGTGGGGAGGCTGCAGAGGGATTTAGACAGGTTAGGAATGTGGGCAAAGAAGTGGCAGACGGAATACAATATGGAAAAGGGTGAGGTCATGCACTTTGGCAGGAAGAAGAGGCATAGACTATTTTCTAGTCGGGGAGAAAATTCAGAAATTTCAAGTGCAAAGGAACTTTGGAGACCTTGTCCAGGATTCTCTGAAGGTTAACTTGTAGGTTGAGTCAGTAGTTAGGAAGGCAAATACAATGTTGGCATTTATTTTGAGAGGACTAGAATATAAAAGGAGGGATGTACTTCTGAGGCTTTATAAAGCTCTGGTCAGACAAGATTTAGAATATTGTTCGCAATTTTGGGCCCCATATCTTAGGAAGGATGTACTGGAGCAGGTTCAGAGGATGGTCACAAAAATGATCCCAAGAATGGACTGCTTAACATATGAGGAACACTTGAGGACTCTTGGTCTATACTCGCTGGAGTTTAGAAGGAAAAGGGGGGATCTAACTGAAAGTTACAGAGCACAGAAAGGCCTGGATAGAGTGGACTTTGGGAAGATGTTTCCATTAGCAAGAAAGACTAGGACCAGAGGTCACAGGTTTAGAGTAAAGGGAAGACTCTTTAGAACAGAGGTGAGGGGAAACTTCTTCAGCCAGAGAGTGGTGAATCTTTGGAATTCAGTGCCACAGAAGACTGTGGAGGCCAGGTCATTGAGGATATTGAAGATAGATAGGTTCTTGATTGTTAAGGGGATTAATGGATATGGGGAGAAGACAGGAGAATTCGGTTATTAGCCATGATTGAATGGGTAGAGCAGTCTCGATGGGCCAAATGGCCTAATTTCTGCCGCTACGTCTTATGGTCTTATTACTCAACAGTAGTTAGGTAGGATATGGTAATGTAATGGTTAAAACGACAGTGTAACACTTTTATTACTGACCTGGTAATCCGAAGAGGTGGATCAACATTCCAGAAGATGACAGTCAAAATTCAAAACATGTCATTTTAAGAATTTCAATCTTAATCTGAAAATAGAAGTCTAAGAATTTTAAGTCACCATGAAGCTATCAATTGTGAGAACCTGACTGGCCACTGATTATTTTAGGGGGAAGGAAATCCACTGTTCTCACTCAAAACAGGTCTACACGTGTCTGCAACTCATCATTAATATGATGACCTTTAACTGCCCTCTGACATGGTCTATCTAGCACTAATTTTTTTTTATCCTGGGACATCAAGAATGGGAAAAATGCTAGCTTAACGAATGTACAGTTTACGAATGTGTTTGTATGTCCTGAACTCATTTTGTCATTATTGAGATCCACCCCCATGTAGCATAGGAAAAATCAGCCATATAAAACAGCTGCACTAATTGTAATAGGGATATAGTCATGAAGCTTGGTAAATAAACTATGCATTCATATGAAAATAATTTATTACACATGGAAAAAAATTCTCTTCAGTACAATTGCTCCATTAGAAGCACAAAATTTCAATGTATTTTCAGATTGGAAAAGCAATCCTGTGAAACTTGTCAACCCTGTCCATAAATTAAATAACAACTTTCTATAATAATCACTTGGACCTAGTACTTGATCATAATAATGTGAGGCACAAGGAGGAGGTAATGGCACACCGCTCTTGTCACTGGACAAGTAATCCAGAGGCCCAGGAAATACTCTGGGGGCCTGCCTTTGAATATCGAATTTGATCGGGGTTTGAACATTTTTTAAAGTTTGGAATTACAAATCTAGTGATGACCAAGAAACCATTGTCAAATGTTATATAAACCTATCTGGTTCAAAAATAGGAAGCCTCTTAAGGAACAAAATCAGTCATCCTTACCTGGGATGGGGTCCATGTCAGTCCAGACCAACAGCTGTGTGGTTGGCTCTTAACTGCTCTTTGAAATGGCCCAGCAAACCACTCAGCTGTACCAAACCTTCAAAAAGCTTCAAGATAAGGAATTAAACCAAATGTATCAACCTAGGCCCAGGAAACATCAAAGGCAAACTTAGCCCTATTGTTCTGCAAAGCTCGCTTTACTAATGCCTAGGAGACTAGTGCCAGAACTGGAAGAGCTATCTCACAAACAAGTCAAGCAACAGCCTGACATAGTCATATTTACAGGAGTGTACCTTGCAGACAATATCTCAGACAACAGTATCACCATCCCAGAATATGTCCTGTTCCACCAAAACAATAGGCTCACCGGAACTGGTGGCACAGTGGTATACAGTCTCGACAAAGCTGCCTTGGGAGTTCTCAACAATGACTCTGAATCTCATGATGTCTTATGGTATTAGGTCAAACATGGGCATGGGCCTGTTTATCATCTACCATCAATACCACCTTCCCTTCCCAGCTGATGAAACAGTATTCCTCAATGCTGAAAAAAACTTGGACGAATACTGTGGGTGACAAAGGCACATAATATATTCTAGGTGGGAGATATCTATGTCCAGCAACAAAAATGACTTGGCAGTGCCACTAGGGTTTGACCAGCTCAATCTGTAAAGGACATAAGTGTTATACTGTGTCTGCAGAAGGTGGTAAAGGTAATAACAAGAGGAAAAGCCTATTTAATCTCATCCCCAATCTGGCTGTCCCAGATGCACCTGCCCAAGTCAGTATTAGTAGAAATGACCACTGCACAGCCCTTATGGATATGAAATCCCATGTTCACATTGAGGATATTCTCCATCTTGTTGCATGGCACTACAAAATGCAAAATAGGATAGACTGCAAACGGATCTAGCAACTCAAGATTGGGTATCCATGACGCACTAAGAGTCATCAGCTGTATCAGAATTGTACTCAAATACAATCTTCAACCTCATGGCTCAGAATATTCTCCGCTCTTCCATCACCATCAAGGTATGACATCAACTCTGGTTCAATGAAGGGTGCAGAACAGAATGCCGGGAGCAGCACCTCTGCACAGGACCACTTACATGTCATGCAGTATAAGTAATATGCAGTAAGACAGAGATAAGTGATTCCACAACTAAAGAATCAGATCTGCCTTCTGCAGTCCTGCCACATCCAGTCATAAACAACTCACTGGAAGAAAAGGATCCATGAATTCTCAATGATAGAGATGTTAAATAAGTGTAAATGATAGCTGTGAAAACAGAAAATGTACCCTCTCTGCTGACAGAAAAAACACTTTGGCGCAAAAAAGACATGGATGCGGGAGAAGAGGGATGGTTGGGTGGAGGTATAGGGGTTGTAATCAAAATTTAGTACAATGGTAATGCTCTGAAGTTAGTAGGCTCGAAGATGAATCATGAATATTGTAATGGGCCTGTAAATCTCATCACCCCACAGCACCTTCCCGTGTCATTGCACAAGGTGTAATACATGCCTTTTCATCCCCTCCCTCCACATTGTCCAATCTCCCAAACACATCTTCCAGGTGGAGTAGCAGTTTACTTGCACTTCTTCCCATCTAGTCTCCCATATTCGCTGCTCATAATTCAGTATCATAGAGTCATAGAGTTATACAGCACGAAAACAGACCCTTTGGTCCAATGAGTCCATGCCAAACATAATTCCAAAATAAACTAGTCCCACCTGCCTGCTCCTGGCCCATACTGAATTGATTCATTTACTGTCATATGTATTCAATGTAAAAGTATAGTGAAGTGTGTAACTTTGCCGTACATACATGGCGCCATTCACATTAACTCAGAATAAAAAAAATAACAAGGGCATCCAACTTGCCTTTCCACTACCACAGTCACACTCAGCGCTTTCCAGCCGTCACCATCCCTCCATTCTGGACTGCCTCACTGGCCCAATCTCGCTGCCACTGCCTCAAGGGCCTGCTTTTGCCAACCCACTCTTAATCCGCTGCCATCACTCTGGCCCACACTCGATCTGCTGTCACTAAAAGACACAAACCACGCAAAACTTTTCCTAATTACGTACTTCTCCAAATGTCTTTTAAACGTTGTAATTGTACCCACATTCATCACTTCTTCAAGAAGTTCATTCCACACACGAACCACCCACTGTGTAAAAAAAATTGCCACATGTCTTTTTTAAATCTTGCTCGTCTCACTTTCAAAATGTGTCCCCTTTGTAATCCCCCATCCTAGACAAAAGTCAACTACCACTAACTCTATTTTTACCTCTCATTATATATAAACTTCAATAAGATCGCCTCTCAACCTCCTATGCCCGATGAAAAAAGTCCCAGCCTATCCAGCCTTTCTTTACAACTCAAACCTACCATGTCCAGCAACATCCTGGTAAATCTCTTCTGAACTTGCTTCAGCTTAATTATATCCTTCCTATAATTAGGTGACCAGAACTGCACACAGTATTCCAGAAGAGGCCTCACCAATGTCCTGCAAAACCTCAACATGACTTGCCAACTCTTATGCTCAAAGGACTGAGCAATGAAGACAACGGTGCCAAACATCTTTTTAACCACCCCATGTCTATGTGATGTAAGCTTCAAAGAATTATGTACCTGCACCCCTAGGTCCTTGCGTTCTACAACACTACCCAAGGCCCTACCATTAATTGTATAAGCCTTACCCATGTTTGTTGTACCAAAATGCAATACCTCACATTTCTCCAGACTGAACTTCATCTGCCATTTTTCATTTGATCAAGATCCCTCTGTAATCTTAGAAAACCCTCTTCACTGTTTACTATGCCACCAATTTTGGTGTTGTCCGCAGACTTATTAACTATGTCTTCTGTATTCTCATTCAAATCATTTATATAGATGACAAACAAAACAGGGCTCAGAACTGATCCCTGTGGAACACCATGGTCACAGGCCTCCAGTCCAAAAAGCAATCCTCCACCATTAGTCTGTCTCCTGATGTTAAGCCAATTATGCATCCAAGCGGCTAGCTCACCCTGAACCCCATGTGACCTAACTTTACTAATTAGTCTACCATGCAGAACCTTGTCAAAGACTTTACTAAAATCCAAATTAAAAATGTCCTCTGCTATGCCACCATCAATCTTGTTGGTAACTTCTCAAAAAACTCAATCAAATTTGTGAGACACGATTTTCCTCGCACAAAACCACACTGACTATCCCTAATCAATTTTTGCCTCTCTAAATGGACATAAATCCTATCTCGTTAATCACCTCCAATAATTTACCCATGACCAAAGTCAGACTCACAGGTCAATAGTTCCCCAGTTTCTCCTTACAACCTTTCTTAAACAAACATTAGCCACCCTCGAGTCATCAGGCACCTCATCCGTAGTTATAGATGATGCAAATATTTCTGCAAGGGGTTTCGTAATTTCCTCCTTTATTGCCCACAACTTTCTTGGATACATTAGATCGGCTACTGGAGATTTATCCACCTTTATATCCTCTAAGACCTCATGAATGTCCTCTTCTGTAATTGGAATGTTCTTAAAACATCATAGTTTATTTCTCTGCATTCTCGACTCCATTTCTTTCTCCACAGTAAAAACTAACATGAAATATTCATTCAGTATCTCTCCCATCTCCTGAGATTCAACATAAAGACAACCTCCTTGATCTTTAAGAGGCCCCTATTCTCTCTAGTTACCCTTTTGCTCTTAACGTATTCAAAGAATTTCTTTGGATTATCCTTAACCTTGTCTGCCAATGCTGACTTATATTCCATCTTTGCCTTCCTGATTTATCTCTTAAGAATGCCCCAACACTCTTTATATTGATTAAGAGATTCAATTGAATGGATGACTGCTTTGCAGAACACCTCTGCTCTTCTGTAAAAATGACCAAGCTTTCCAAATACTTGTCATTTCAATAGACCATCTTGCTTCCATGCTAATGTTTCTATCCAGGGCCTGCTGCACTGCTCTAACAAAGCTCAACATAACCTGGAGAAACAGAAGCTTATTTCCCATGTACACATTTTACAGGCTTCATGGCTCAATATTGAGTTCAAAAACTTTAGAACCATACTCCCCACACCACCTCACCCCACTAACCCAACACACCTAGCCTCTTTGATGTCTTGTGCCAACCTCATTGGCTACACTGTCAGCAGTGCAAACTCATTATCTCCTTTTTCACGCCTATCATTTACACTTACTTTAGGTCCATATCTCTCGTTTATTACCATTAGCGCTCCTATTGTTTTTTGCTTTGGATACCCATGCCATTTGTTCAACTCGCTCCTGCTTTGTCTCTGTCAACAGCATTAAAGCTACCACTCTCCAGTCCTTTCAGTTCTGGAGAACAGTCATGTCAGATTCGAAACATGAAATCCGTTTCTCTTTCCACAGATGCTGCCAGGACTGAATTTCTCTAGAATTTTCTGTTTTTGTTTCTCATATCCAGCGTCCATAATATTTTGCTTTTATGGGAAGACGTGTCGCTGAATTAGAGCAGAAAATTTCCAAAATGGATTGCATTTCAGCACCAATTGGATAGCAAGTTCATTTCAACTACTGTTGGTGCAACTATAAATGCTCCCTTTGAACTGGTACTGCAAGTTACACGAGGTCTGTATCTGACAGGAAACCAGTGAGGATTGTTTCAAGGGAATGCCTTTAAAAAAATTCCTTAGGCTTTGCTTTGATGTTATGACAGATTATACGAATGTGCCTTGGTCTTAAGAGTTTGTCGAAACGCACTGCAATGATTGTGTACTCATACTGATTCATAGTAGCATACACTTTTTTGCATGGATTTAAAGTGTGACTGGGCCCAAAAGCTCATAAGGCCAAAGGTGCAGTCACACAGATGCTTTGTTAGGGAACAACATTAACTATCAGCAGTTTCTTACCAGTCTCATAAGTCAGAAAATCAAATGTTTATAACCGTGTCGTTGAAAGGCTTTTGTTCAACTTCTGAAGCCCGATCCAGTTATACATCTTTGACTGATCAGTTACGCATTCTTGATCAAGGCTATTGGTCAACTGAAATACCAAAAGGTCATAGAGTCATAGAGCACGGAAATAGACCCTTCAGTTCAACTCGTCCATGCCGAACAGATATCCTAAATTAATCTAGTCCCACTTGCTAGCATTTTGCCCATATCCCTCTAAACCCTTCCCATTCATATACCCATCCAGATGCCTTTTAATTGTTGTAATTGTGCTAGCCTCCAACACTTCCTCTGGCAGAAGATTCCCTATATCTACCACCTTCTGCATGAAAAAAAATTGCCCTTTGGTCCCTTCTAAATCTTTCCCTTCTCACCCTAAACCTATATCCTCTAATTTTGGACTCCCCTACCTGGGGAGAAAGATCTTGGCCATTCACCCTATCCATGCCCCTCATGGTTTTATAAATTTCTATAAGGTCACCCCTCAGTCTCCATCACTCCAGGGAAAATAGCCCCAGCCTATTCAGCCTCTCCCTATAGCTCATATATTCCAACCCTGGCAATATCCTTGTAAATCTTTTCTGAACCCTTTCAAATTTAACAACATCTTTCCTATAGCAGGGAGACCAGAACTGAATGCAGTATTCCAAAAGTGGCCTAACCAATGTCCTGTACAGCTGCAAAATGACCTCCAAATTCCTATGCACTGACCAATAAAGGCAAGCATACCAAATGCCTTCTTCACTACCCTCTCTACCTGTGACTACACCTTAAATGAACAATAAACACGGTGGCTCAGTGGTTAGCACTGCTGCCTCACAGCGCCAGGGGCCCGGGTTCGATTCCACCCTCAGGCAACTGTCTGTTTGGAGTTTGCATATTCTCCCCGTGTCTCCATGGGTTTCCTCCGGGTGCACTGGTTTCTTCCCACAGTCCAAAGATGTGTAAGCTAGGTGGATTGGCCATGCTAAATTGCCCATAGTGTTCAGGGCTGTGTATCTGGGTGGGATGGTCTGTGGGTTGGTGTGGACTTGTTGGGCCAAAGGGCCTGTTTCCACACTGTAAGGATTCTATGATCTATGAAACCTGCACCCTAAGGCCTCTTTGCTCTGCAACATGTCCCAGGCCCCTATCATTAAGCGTTTAAGGCCTGTCCTAATTTGCCTTACCAAAATGTAATACCATAGACTTATCTAAATTAGACTCCATCTGCCACTCCTTGGCTCATTGGCACATCTGATCAAGATGATGGACATTTAGCAATATCTTCACTCCACAATTAATGTCAGTGCAATCAAAGTTAAAGCTTTCAAAGATTATCTGGAGGAAACTGGTCATGCATCTGAGGATCTATGATGATTACTCAATTATCCAAGCAGCACATCAATTAGGATTCAATTGCACGAATTTAATTATAATGTCAACACATTTAAGAATTCTCATAGACAGTGTATCACGTTTTTAAGACTAAATAGAATATGCTTTCCCAACATCACCTCCACCACCGCCTCCACCGCCCCCAACTCCAATGCAATGAGATCCAACATCATATGTCATAAAGTGGCTGTGATAACACCAATTGGCAGATGGTCACAAAGACAAGCCCAGATCAAAGTTACCTTTGTCATAAATTTTGAGTGTGTGACAATACTGTGGCTTTAAAGAGGTGTGTTTTTTTCCTGGTTTATCTTAGAGGGAGATTGGGGGACTGGACAAGAGCAGTCTGTGAGAAGATAAACAACTTGTGAAGCTTTGGGTATTTTTTCTTAAAAAGGTAAAACAATGGAAACAGCCTGAATGGGTGTGGTCAAGCTCCCACGCATAGATCCAAGGATTTTAGGTTTGGCTTTCAGCAGTTGCTTTTGGGATCTTGAAGAAGTGGAAGCTATTTTTTTTGTCCCTCTCTCAGTTACAGCCAAAAGCTGGGGGTTCGCTGCCTGCTATGGGAGTTGCATGTGAGATAATCTGTCTTTTGAATTTGCCTTTTTGCCGAGAGTGTATTTATAGGATGTTATTATATTGGAACACTTATTGTTTAGTAGTAAAATAACTTATTACTCTGCTTAGTTTTCCAATAGAGTTAAGTTATTCCAAGTTTCTCTTTCATTTGTTGTATTTTAACTGTAGTGAATAAATTGGATTTTGCTTATAGTCAAGTAGATTGATTAATCGAATTCCCTCTGGAACACAGCACCTCACATTTACCTTTTAAAATAAGAAAAAGTTAAGAGTTTAGGCTACCTTCTTAATCTATTTTGACGGAGTCTGGTTTAGTCCATATAACAAATTGGGGACTGTTGTCAGGATTAAAATCTCTAATTCCAGGTTGGGTTTAAGATTGTTGAACTCAAAGGCAGTGAATGTGGGTGTCACTGTCTTTTATTTCAGGTATTGAATTGAGTTGGTTTATACAGAATGTGCTTTGTGTAGTAATGGCTCTTTCAGTCACTAAAAGTTTCCTGGGGGTGGAAGAAGTTATTTCAGAAGATTAAGAGAAAGTGAGCAAGACAGAGCTTCCGAACTAGAAAACAAGCTGAAGTTGGAGATAACACATTGTGGAGCTGGAGGAACACAGCAGGCCAGGCAGCATCAGAGAAGCAGGAAAGTTGACGTTTTGGATCAGGACCCTTCTTTTGAAGAACGTCAACTTTCCTGCTTCTCCGATGCTGCCTGGCCTGCTGTGTTTCTCCAGCTCCACACTGTGTTATCTCTGACTCCAGCATCTGCAGTTCTTACTATCTCTGTGAAACTGTATTTAATAAGTATAAGTCAAAGAAACTGTCACTCACCATGGGTATGCACAAGAATACAACAGTTTGACAACAGTGGCTTTGACATAGTCAATCATCCCATAGTGCTTCACATAGATATTATAAACCAAAATATTTCATCAAGTCACATCAGAGATATTATGGAAAGAATATTCAAAAATTTCCACAGAGGTAGGTTTCAAGGAATATCTCAAAAAAGAATAGTGGGCTCAGTGGTTAGCACTGCTGCCTCTCAACGCCAGGGACCTGGATTCAATTCTACCCTCAGGTGACTGTATGGAGTTTGCACATTTTCCCCTTGTCTGTATGGGTTTCCTCTAGGTGCTCCGGTTTCCTCCCACAGTCCGAAGATATACAACTTAGGTGAAAAGAATAGCCCCAGCTGAAGAAAGGGAGAAAGAGAGAGAAGAAAAGCAGAAAGGCAGAGAGTTTGAACTTTGGAAGTTTGCAATTAGAGAGGAATGTCAACTTAAAAAGGCAGAGGGAAAGGCAGAAGGTAGACTTAATGAGGAGGATAATGATGACAATCAAACCCATCGTAGCTAAAGGCCTGGTGGGGATCTGTTTAAATATGTCCAAGCACTGTCTGAGTTCGATGAGAACGATGTAGAAGCCTTTTTCATTTTGTTTGAGAAAGTGGCTAAACAAATGAAATGGCCGGTGACTATGTCGGTATTGTTGATTTAAATAAGGTTGGTAGGTAGAGCTAGTGAGATACTCGCATTACCATCAGAGTAGGTATCTGGGGAGTGTAAGGAGGTTCAAAATGCCATCTTAAATCCATATGAGCTAGTACCTGAAGCCTACAAACAACTTTTCAGGAATCTGAGGTAGGAACCTGGTCAAACACACATTGAGTTCGAAAGGACCAAAGTAATTTCGATAGGTGGATGAGGGCATTGAAAATAGATCAAACATATGATGCTCTTAGACTGATGATTATCTTGGAGGAGTTCAAAAATTCACTTCCTGGAGTAGTGAAAACTTATGTGGAAGAGCAGAAAGTTAAAACTGCAAGATTAGCAGTAGAAATGGCAGATGATTGAGTTGGTTCATAAATCAAAGTTTAGCTTGTGACATTAATTTCAGTCTGAGAGGGTTGGAAACTGAAGAAAAGACAAATCCTTAAGTGATAAGGAAAAGGACATCTCATTTGAGATAGTAAAGATAGTTTACCACACAGTAAACAGGGAACCCATGAGGGGGAAAGAGAAGTAAAAAAAGATCAGATGTTTTCACTTCAATAAAGTCGGCTGCTTGAAGTCGCAGTGTTGGTGGTTTAGAAGCAGCACTGGAAAGATGGATGTGGAAAAACAGGAAAAGGCAGTGAATTTTGTTGAAGTGGTAAATGAAAGCACAGTGGAAGCTGAAACGCTGCACACAGCTGTACAACCTTTTTAGGAGTTGGTTGAGAAGGAAGTGCCACATCTCTTTAAAGAATTTACTTGCATGGGTAAGGTTTATTCATATATGCCAGTAGGAGCAGGTAAAGAAATTAAAATTTTAAGAGACACAGGAGCATGTCAGTCTTTGATGGTAAGAGATGAGGAGATATGTAATTCAGGAGTATTGCCAGGAAAAGTGGCAATATGTGCAATTCATGGTAAGAACAGCCGTGTTCCCTTATATAGAGCGAGGTTGGAGAGTCCAATGAAAAGTGGTGAAGTGGTAGAGTGGTAGGAATAACAGAAAATTCTCTGTTCCAGGAATCCAATTTGTTCTTGGTAATGATATTGCTGGATCACCAGCAATATTGGTGGGAGTGATGCTTTCTGTGGTCGAAAAGCCAGTGGAAAATCTGGCAACCTACATATTACAGGAAGTATATCCTGGGAATTTTCCTCACTGTGCGGTAACAAGGTCACAAAGCCACAGGCTGAAGCAGGACAAGAAATCAAAGAATGAAGATAAGGAAGTTGAAGTTCATTTGTCAGAGGCTGTGTTTGGTCACGTGGTTAAGAAAATAAAAGAACAGGTGGAGGACAAAGTGGATATTTTTAGTTTAGAGAAATTAACTGAATTACAACAGAAAGATAAAAAATTAAAGCAGTTATATCAAAAAGCGTACACAGAAGAAGAATTTGAGTGTATCCTAGAATGCTACTATTTTAAAAATGACGTCTTGATGAGGAGGTGGACACCATCACATATTCAGGCATATGAGAAATGGGCAGAAGTTCATCAAGTTCTACTTCGGTAGATTATAGAAAGGTGGTGTTACAGGTAGTACATGAATTACCAGAAGGAGGTCACTTAAGAGGAAGGAAAACTCAAGCCAAAATAGAAGATCATTTTTAACAGCATGGACTGCACAACTATACGGTTGAATTTTGCTAGACAGGTCATACATATCAGGTAATTGGAAAACCTCAGGCAGCGATAAAACTGGCACCCTTAATATCCAATCCCGCATTTGAGGAACCTCTTACAAGGGTCTTAATTGATTGCATAGGACCCCTACCTAAAACAATAAGTGGGAATCAGTCAACCATAATGGATGTGTTTACTAGATTTCCAGAGGCCATAACGTTGAATCACGGATAAAAGGATTGTAGAAGAGTAACTCAAAATTTTTACTAGATACAAACTACCCACAGAGATACAATCAGATCAAGGGTTAAGTTTTACATCAAAATTATTCATGTAAGTTATGGTAGCTTAGGAATAAAACAATTCAAATCCACTGCGTACTATCCACAATCGCAGTGAGCATTAGAAAGATAGCATCAAATTTTGAAGAGAACGTTGAGCACTTTTGTCAAGGCTGTCCAAAGGATTGGGAGAAAGGAATTCCATTAGTACTTTTTGCAATTATGGATGCGCCAAATTCAGTCAGTTTAAATTAGTTTTTGGGTATGAAGTGAGAGGACCACTGAAATTAATTAAGGAGAAATTGGTGAGTTAGAGTCATCGACCACCACACATTTGGATTATGTATCAAATTTTAGGGAAAGATTAAATAGAGTGGGTGAGTTGGCTAGACAACATTTAAAAGCAACACAGCAGGTGATAAAACAGGAAGCACACAAAAAATCAAAAGTTCACAATTTTGCTCATGGAGATAAAATGTTAGCGTTACTTCCAATGGTAGGTGAACCTTTGAAAGCAAGGTTTACTGGGCCTTATCAAATCAAAAGGAAATTGTGTGAGGTGGACTATTTGGTAAGAATGCCAGATAGAAACAAATCTCACAGAGTATGTGATGTGAATATGCTCAAAAGGTATTTGGTACAAAAGAAAAGCAAAAGGAGAATATGTTATTTGTTACAACACAGAGTAAAGATGATTCTGAACTGGACATTCCTCAGATGGTATTATGGTCGTTACTCCCAAAATGATTCCTCAATTAAACTTCACTCATCTGCCAGGTTCAATTTCCAAAATTGGGCGCAGTATAACCCCTTCCTTGGATGGACTGTTAATATACTGTGTCAAGAAACCCTCCTGAATGGTCCTGACAAATATTGCCCCAAACAAGCCCCTAACACAAAGCAAGTCCCACAAAATGTAGGGGAAGTTAAAATCACCCACCACAACAACCCTGCAGTTTTTACATCTTTCCCCCAAATTCTGTCTAGATACTCTCTCCTCCACCTCCCACCGGCTATTGATATAGCCCCAGCATTGTGGGGCATATAATATACCCCCAGCGTTGTGATTTCACCTTTCCTATTCCGGAGTTCTGCCCTTACTTCATCGTTCAATGAGTCCTCTGATGTACCCTCCCTCAGAACAGCTATAAGATACTCCTTTAGCAGTAATCTAACTGCCTCACCTCTTTTACATCCTCTCTATCACAGCTAAATTCTGGGACACTCAGCTGCCAGTCCTGTCCATCTTTCAGCCAAGTCTCTGTAATCATGGGAGTATTTCAAACGACAGTAGGTAAGAGTTCAGGAGTGGTGCGTTCTTGCAAAAATGAAGGATAGGTATGGTAAGTCACGTCAACCTTGGATGACCAGGAATGTTATGACCTTGGTCAAAAAGGAAGCGTATGTAAGGTCTAGGAGGATGGGAACTGACGAAGCCCTTCATCAGGAAGGTAAGAAAGACCTTAAATAAGGAATTAGAACTGCTAAAAGGGATCATGAAAAGTTGTTAGCAAACAGGATTAAGGAGAATCCCAAGCTTTTTATTCATATATAAAAAGCAAGAGGGTAGCCAGGGTGGTCCACTCAAGGACAAAGAAGGGAATCTATGTGAGGAGCCAGAACAGGTGGGTGAGGTCCTAAACAAATACTTTGTGTTGGTATTCACCAAAGAGGAGAATTGGTGGAGGATGACCTCTGGGAAGGGAGTCTTGAATTTCTAGGCCAAGTTGCTATTAATAAGGAAGAGGTGTCGTACATCTTAGTATTAAGCATTAAGGTAGATAAGTCCCCGGGTCCTGATGGGATCTATCCCAAAATACTGAGGGAGACAAGAGGACAAGTTGTTGGAGCATTAACAGGCATCAATGTATCCTCTTTGGCTACAGGTAAGGTCCCAGAGGACTGGAGAATAACCAATGTTGTCCCATCATTTAAGAAATTACAGACCTGTGAGCCTCACTTCAATAGCAGGAATAATATTGGAAAAGATTCTCAGGGACAAGATCTATATGCATTTAGAAGCAAATGGACTTATTAACGATAGACTGAATAGTTTTGTGCGTGGGAGGCTGTGTCACTCTAGCTTAATCTACATTTTTGAGGAGGTGACGAAGATAGGTGTTGAGGGAAAAGCGGTTGATGTTGTCTACATGGACGTCAGCAAAGCCTTTGACAGTGTCCCTCAAGGCAGACTGCTACAAAAGGTGAAGTCACGTGGTATCAGGGTGATCTGCAAGATAGATAGAGGACTGGCTTAGTCATAGAAGACAGAGGGTAGTGGTAGAAGGATGCTTTTTGAAATGGAGGGTTGTGACTAGTGGTGTTCCAAAGGGATCAGTGCTGGGATCTCTGCTGTTCATGGTCTACGTAAATGATTTGGAGGAAAACGTAGCTAAGTTAATAAGTAAATTTGCAGATTATACAAAGATTGGTGGAATTGCAATAGTGAGGAGGATTGTCAGAGGATACAGCAGGATATAGTTCAACTGGATGCGTGAGCAGAAAAATGGCAGATGGATTAATTCAGACAAATGTGAGATGATGCATTTTGAAAGGTCAAGGACAGGTGGAAATTGTACAGTGAATGGCAGAACCCTTAGGAGTACTGATATGCAGAGAGATCTGGGTGTGCAAGGCCACAAAGCACTGAAGGTGGTAGCGCAGGTGGA
This sequence comes from Ginglymostoma cirratum, assembly GCA_024137785.1. Taxonomy (NCBI): domain Eukaryota; kingdom Metazoa; phylum Chordata; class Chondrichthyes; order Orectolobiformes; family Ginglymostomatidae; genus Ginglymostoma; species Ginglymostoma cirratum. The sequence goes on from JAHRHZ010000013.1 coordinate 1,024,782, forward strand.
TAAGGTAGTAAGAAAGGTGTATGGCATGCTTGCCTTCATTGGAAGGGGCAGTGAATATAATGATAGGCAAGTTATGCTGCAGCTTTATAGAACTTTAGCTAGGCCACACTTGGATACTGTATTCAGTTCTGGTCACCACACAACCAGAAGGATATGGATGCTTTGGAGATCGTACAAATATAGTTTATCAGAATATTGCTTAGTATGAGGGATTTCAGTTATGAAGAAAGATTGGATGGACTGGCTTTGGTTCCACTAGATCACAGGAGGTTAAAGGGCAGCCTGATATAAGTTTATAAGATTGTGAATGGTATGGATAGAGGGAAAATATGAGGCTGTTTCCCAGGGTGGAGTGGTCATGTACTAGGTGACAAATGTTCAAGGTGTGAATGGGAGGCGGGGTTTAAAAGAGATGTGCGAAGCAAGTTTTTCACACAAATGGTGGTGAGTGCCTGAAACTCTGCTTCCAGAGGTGGTGGTGGAAGCAGACAGAATAGCAGCATTCAAGGAGTAACTGGAAAAATACATAAATCGAAAGGGAATAGAAGGATACGGATCCTGTAAGTGAAGACAGTTTTAGTGTGAAAGAACAAAATGTGTCAGCGCAGACTTGGAGGGCCGAAGGGCCTGTTCCTGCACTGTATTGTTCTTTCTTCTTTGTTCTTCAGAACTGATTGTTGTTAGGAAAAAGTTGGTATATATGCTGAAGATGGAGTTGGGGGGAGTGGGGAAGTGTTAATGATAGGTAAAGATGGAGGCCAGAGAGAGAGAACAGCAATTGGACAAAGGAATGGGTGAAGGTCAGCCTGATAGGATCAATAGCTACTGATAGGGGCCCATTACTGACCTACCTTATATTTACTGTTATTAGAACACTCCTGAACACTAGTTTCTTTCCACGTTACTTTACCTTGGATCAGCACGTCACTTGTTTTCATGATATCTCAGACTACCATTAACCCTTCTTTAGGACTTAATCTAATTTATCCCATTATACTAAATCACCCGATTTACTTAGGTATTAAGTTTCATCTTAAACCGTCTAAATGCCTGTCTTGATAATCATTGTCACAAGATAAAGACTAATAACTGGTGCACTGTTACCCAGTGATGTGAGAGTTGTGGGTAGTACATTTAAATTTTTTTTCAAAATATGATCAAGAGTACGGACGAGGGAAGTTCAACTGATGTTATATCTTTATATGGATTTTAGCAAAGCTTTTGACAAGGTCCCACATGGAAGACTGATTGAGAAGGTTAAAAAACATGGAATTGAGGGAATCTTGGCAAGACGGATCAGAAACTAGCTGAATAATAGGATACAAAGGCTGTTTGAGTAACTAAAGGCCAGTGTCCAAAGAGTACCACAAGGATCAGTATTGGGACCCTTATTGTTTGTTTTATACATAAATGATATAGATGAAAACGTGGGGAGAATGTTCAGCAAATTTGCAGACAACCAAGATTGGTTGAATGGTTAATAGTGAAGAAGATGGTTGTAGGTTACAGGAAAATATAGATGGGTTGGTCAGATGGGCAGACCAGTGGCAGATGGTATTTAACCCTGATAAGTGCAGGGTGATGCACTTTGGAAGAAGAAACAAGATGAGGAAGTATTTAATGAATGGCAGGACAGTGGGTGGCTTAGAGGAACACAGGGATCTTGGGGTAATTATTTTCAAATCCCAGAAGTCAGCAGAGGACGTGAACAGGGTAGTTAAGAAGGCATTTAGGACACTTGCTTTCATCAGTCATGGCACAGAGTATAAGAGGAAGGAGGTAATATTTGAGTTGTGGACAGCTTTGGCCAGGCCACAACTATAGTACTGTGTGCTGCTGTGGTTTCCTCACTACAGGAAGGATGTGATAGCACTGGAGGTGGTACAGAGGAGGTTCACCAGGATGTTGCCTGGGATGGAGAAATTGAGCTATAATAAGAGACTAGATAGGCTTGGATTGTTTTCTTTAGAACACAGAAAACTAATTGAGTTGTATAACATATGAGGGGGATGGACAGGATGAATAGAGAGCTCAGAGCCTCCCTCCCCCAAACCTGTTTTTCATTCTTCACGGGATCCACAACCTCAACTTACCCCCAGATCATGAATAGAGAGCAGCTATTTCCCCTGGCTGAGGGGTCAATCATGCATCGTTTTACAGTAGGGGGCAGGAGATTCAGAGGGGATTTGGAAATAAAACTTTTTCACTCAGCAGGTGAAGGGGATCTGAAGTGCACTGCCTGGGGAGATAATGGAAGCCTTACAACCTTTGAAACATATATGGATGAGCACTTCAAATATAGTAACATTCAAGGATAATGGACAAGTGCAAGAAATTGGGATTAGTGCAATTTTGTGGTAGCTATGTCAGTGCAGGCTCGATGGGATCAGTCAAAAGGCCTTTTCTGCGCTGCGTGAATCTATGAATCTATAATTCTACATAATGTCACAAGTTAATTCAGCTCCAGCACTTTTGAAGATCCATAACACTAAATGCATAAAACCAACTGAACTTGCCAGTTATAAAGCAAATGGGAATCTTCACACATTAGGCATTAAATTGCTGTGTAATCAACTTGGATAAATGTTCGAATACAATGATTAATTATCTGATCCTTAAGTGGCCCAAAAGGTGACTGTGATTCTTTCATTGCAAATATGAGATCCTCCCGAAGTTGAAGGATACAAAAAAATGTGCACACATGAATATGCAAGTTTGTGTTTTTCTTAAATTATACTTTCTGGAAAAAGCATTAAGCCACACTGTAAATTGGAGAGGGCGTAGCTTTAGGTGTAGTTCAACTAATAGACATCCTGAAATGCCCACTTCAACGGCTTTTTCCATCACCAGGGCCTGAACTGCCTCTAACCTGCCAAGTAAAATGAAGAAATTATGTTTCTGAACAAAATAACAAATTGCATCATAGATACTACTGGTGCAGCCCTGCAGAATTTAGGAGATTTTATCAACAGAACAGATTGAGTTTTCTGGGTAAGCAGAGGCCAAGAAGCAGTTTAATTCAAAGCATATGACTTCATTTAATACCTCAAAAGAGGCCCTGCCAAATAGACCCAGTGCAATGGGGAGAAAAGGTATATAACATTCTTCTAAATCTTTTCTGCAACCAGCAATTTTTATATACTTATTTGAAATTTAAATCTCAACAAATCATGCTACGATGATCTGTTACAATGCAGACAACATTTCAAACTTCCCCACAAATATCTTTGTAAAGAATCACTAAATACTTATTTTAGACAATGGAACTTTTTTCCAGATGTGCTTCTTACTTCTGATAGCAACGAGTCATAACTCACAAGGTATCGCATTGTTCTGTCCATGAGGAATCTTGCGATTGTGATTGCATATCTCAAAGAAGTTGAATCATGTTCAGGAAAGTCAAAAGATAATTTTAAAATGATTCAAAAATTACTTATTTTACTTATGCTTCTGAAATATGGTACCATGTTAGGACTTGAAATGCACGATTTTCCCACCAGTGATAAGGCCATGGACCGAGTTAGTTATTGTTGCCAGCAGATTGAGTACTGCAAAGCTGTAATTCTGTAATTGGTTGCCACAATTACATTCTACGGGTTAGGGGAGCATACAGAGAGAGGGAGAAGTGAGGCCACGGATGGATATGAAAAAATGGATGAGAATTTTTAGCTTTACTCAAAGCTAATGTAGGTTAGTGAGCATGCAGTGATAGGTGAGTGGAAATTGGTGTAAGATAAGACATGGGCAGCACATTATTGGATGGCCTTACATCTACAGAGACAGAATGTAGAAAACAAAGTATTCATCTGTTTAAGTAATCAAGTAAAGGTAGCAAAGGCATAATGGTTTTAGCAGCAGATGATCTGTGGCTGGAGCAAAGATGGATGATGTCACAGAGGTGATAAAAAGCAGTCTCAGTGATGACCCAAGTATATGTTTGGAAGCTTATCTTGGGGTCAGAAATGACATTAAGCCTTGAACAGATTGATTTAGATCTCTGACTATTGCTAAGGAAAATAATGTTCTTGAAATTATTGTTCTGCTGGAAAATATTTAGAGTCCATGAGTAAGAAAAACATTAACTTTACTCAGAGAGTGGTAGGGTCGCGGAATGCATTGCCGGAAAGGGTAGTGGAGTTGGCCTCATTAGGTGCATTTAAGTGTCTATTAGATAGGCATGTGGATGATAGTATAAGGTAAGGGTGGAGGTCAGATAGACCTTAGTTTAGGGTAAAAGATCGGCACAACATGGTGGGCCAAAGGACCTGTACTGTGCTGTACAGTTCTATGTTTATTCAAGAAACATCTTGCCGTGATCCTGAAACTCAAGAGCAAGATCATGTGACTTTGCATCAATCCCGATGATGATGTTACCATCTTACTTGCATATCACACAGTTACAACTAATTCCTTACAAGGTACTGAAAACTAATGGTTTGAGTCTTCCACATAGTTAATTGATGGAAATTTTTGTTTATCAAGTACTGCCTATTCTCCAACAACACTGGAGAAGTAAAGAGAGATGGTGCAAGAACTGGTTTTTGTGAAGACAGATCTTTTGGGGACCTCGGAGATAACAGCCCGGAAGCAGAAAGAGAAACTATTGGAAGAGATAGTCTATTCACGAATTGACAGATGAAAATGAAATCATGTGAGTGCAGACTACGCTGTCAGAACAAGTGAAAGTATATTAGGTGTTCTGAACTGTGTAAAATGCTGCACAGAAGTTGAAAAGGACAAAGAACACACACGTGTACACACACATACACACAGATGTACAAACACAGATACAGGTGGACACACACGCGTACATGTACACACACACGTGAACACACACACGTGTACACACACGTACACACACATGTGTACACACACGTGTACACACACACGTGTATGTGCACACACACGTGTACACACACACGTACACACACGTCTACACACACACTTGTACACGTACACACGTACACAAACACACGTCTACACACACACACTTGTACACGTACACACGTGTACACACACGTACACAAACACACACGTGTACACACACACGTGAACACAAACAAACACGTGTACACACACAGGTGTACACAGACAAATGTACACACACGTACACACACACATGTGTACACACACAGGTTTACGCACACACACGTACACACAGGTTTACGCACACACACGTGTACACACACGTGTACACACACACGTGTACACACACGTGTACACACAAACACGTACACACACGTACACACACGTGAACACACAGACGTACGTATACACATGTACACATACACGTAAACACACACGCACACACGTACACACACGTGTACACACACGTACACACATGCACACACGTGTACACACACGCACACACGTGTACACACGTACACGTGTACACACGTACACACACGGGTTCACACACACGTGTACACACGCACACACGTGTACACAAACACGTGTACACAAGTGTGTACACACACGCATGTATACACACACGCACAGACGTGTACGTGCACGCGTGTACACACATGCAAACAAGTACACACACACGTGTGCATGCACGCACACACGCAACCACACGTGTACGCACACGTGTAAACACACACACGTGTATACACACGCACACACGTGTACACACACGTGGACACACACGTGGACACACACGCACACACATGCACACACACGTGTAAACACGTGCACACAAACACGTGAACACACGTGCAAACACACACGTGTACGCACGCACACACACGTGTACACACACGTGTACACACATGCATACACGTGTACACACACACATGCACATACACGCGCACACGTGTCCGCACACACGCACATGTGTATGCACACACGTGTACAAACACGCACGCACACGTGTACACACACGTGTACAAACACGCACGCACACGTGTACACACACG